>CM064582.1:65452101-65718029 GCA_032716605.1 Paralithodes platypus
CACAGAACGAAAGGACCAGCTGACCGAGCCAGCCAATTCAGACAGGCCCAAGCCCGCAGGGCTAAGCAGCTCCAGGCCGCACCTACCTACCCATTCTAAACTGACCATTTTCCACACCTCACGTACACTACCCCCTCGTGTCCTACACTTCTAACTACAATGATGATGAACAGGAATATACATTCATATTAAAAACACCCATGCCCTGTCCCCAGGTTGAGCCAATGCCAACAAAACAGACAGCCATATATCTATGTATGTTCTTACATCCGAGAAGTAGATGTTATATATCTTAGAAGTTAAAACACCCACGCCTGCCCCTAGACCTCGTATATCAATTTCCATGACGAGTATAGATATAGGTAACCCGTGCTCAGTCGCCCCTTACATTGTTCCTCTAGTAACTATTAATTTCTATAATATTAACTGCCACCAGTATTGATACGACATAGCGGCACTGTCCTAATGTCGTATTGTGCCAAGTGCAGATCAACCAGTTTTCATCACCTTATTAGGACGACGACTATAATGTCGTTCATCTATGTATTCAATCCTTAGTTTAAGTATTAATGTTAACATTCCCTAACATATCTTGTCTTGCCAGACTAAGTTTCTGAAGACTCATCGCCCATAAAATCTATGTAGCCCATCCTTAGTTTAAGTATTAATGTTAACATTCCCTAACATATCTTGTCTTGCCAGACTAAGTTTCTGAAGACTCATCGCCCATAAAACCTATGTATTCAATCCTTAGTTTAAGTATTAATGTTAACATTTCCCTAACATATCTTGTCTTGCCAGACTAAGTTTCTGAAGACTCATCGCCCAAAAATCTATGTATTCCATCCTTAGGTTAAGTATCTTTATCCGCCATTGTGTTCACCTTTTTCCATTTACTTTTCCACAATTGTCATACGTCTTCCACTTACCTCCTTCGCATCCACAGTCCACACTACGCCATTTTACTTCGTGTCCTACACCTCTGACCCGCCCGATTCTACCTACATGATGATGAACAACAATATACTTTCATATTAAAAACACCCATGCCCTGTCCCTAAGTTGAGCCAACGCCAACAAATCCGACAGCCATATATCTATGTATGTTCTTGCATCCGAGAAGTAGATGTTAAAACAAACCACATGTCCAAACTCATAAGAAATTAAGATACCCATGGGTACACCAAGATATAGAACCATTGCCCCCATAAGACTTAGACAGCCATGACTACAGATGTTAGCCACCATGCTGGAACGTAATTCTTACCAACCAGAGATTGTATAGATAACCTTTGTTACCAGTATATATCATAGTACCTCGAAACAATAACGCAGTACCCCTACGAACTGCCGCTTTCCTTTGGTTTATATTTCATAGAAAACGCAGTTCCCAGGGACACCTAGACGTGCAAGAAATCGTGTCAAATAATAGATCCATAACCCCTCGTATTGACGAGTAATAATACACCATGTTTTTTTTCCCTACTTTATCCACAGTCAAGCACACACCTACAGTTAACCTCCTTCTCCCCCACTGCCCCACAATCCACATGATTCTATCTTTTCCAGACGCATATACCACCCCATATTTGCATCCCCCGGTAGCATTTGACTAACGTACTTTCACTGGCCTTTCAAACTTCAATATCAACTGTAGCCTAATGCCACCCCCACGCCCAGAGACCTTAGGGTCAAATTTCCCTGTAGCCCCCCTGAGCTTCCCCCCCTCTCATTAAGATACCCGCGCTTCTCGACTCTTGTCCGACCTAGCCTCTATCTCATACCTCTTGAAGATCCTTGAATTTTCCGTTACTAACGCTCTCCAACCTTTTATATATCTACTCCTATCCAGCTTACCTTCACTTAGTAGGCCAGAACAACATTAGAACTTTACTAAACCCCTTGCATGCCATCTATTCTCTTACAACCCATTCACAACCCTGTACCCCATGGTCGTCGGTGCGAGGCTCGCCGCCTCGCCAGTAACTAACTTCTATTGCCATACTGCCAGATAAATGTGGCAGAGTTAGCAACCAGTCTCCACCACATCCAGCAAGCCAGGCAATTAACAACCAACCGATTACACCCAGCTAGCCAAGGCACCTTCGGTTTTGATATTAACCCTTAATTAGCGGCTCACCACATAAGTCGAGTTAAATAAAGCTGGACTATGTGGCGGCGCTCGACATAACTCGAGTGGCAATTTCAGCACGTAATGTGGCTGAGAGAGAGAGACAAGTGGTGGCAGGAGACTAGCGAGCGTATGACTGCTCCAGACCACCGCGGCGAACCTACTGACACAAATCTCAGCTCCCTCCTCCCTCTCTCACTCGCTACATACTCAATTATGTACTGAAAGTACCGAATTACCTGCTTTTTGCACTCGCGTTGCACGGTTATTGCAAGAAAACTATCCATCATACAAGGATCGTTATGGTGTCATTCGAAAGCTCTGTTTATGCCCTTTCAGGGATAGGTACTTGTTTTACGTTCTGGGTCTTATTTAGGCATGAAAATGATCACGTAAACAGCCCTATTTTGGCTAAAAACACCCCGCTGTGCGGTACACATAAATAAACCGCATAGGCCGCTCGTAAGGTGTTAAGAACACCCACATCTGTCTCATAAACAGAGGGTTATTACAAACACTGGTGATATGGCAAGCCCCTAGCCACAGCCGCCGGACGACCATCCCAGAGGGAGAGCGCCCGGCTACCCCTTTTTACCCACCCCCGCGGAGGTATACCTGACCCCTGTTTTGACTTCCGGGTCATTGCCAGGTAGCATAGGAATTCTTCCTATCAATGAACTAAACATGCATGTCTAACCCCCTTACTCACTTCTCTGTACCCACAATAACCCATTCACCTGTTTTGCATACTCGGATAGTCAAATTAGCACCTCAGCTATGCAATAGAACAAAGACTTAGCAATATAAGAGAGACGCCCCTATCACAGCTGTCCCAGTCCTCCCCGCAAAGTAGATCCAGTCTCCCTTCCATAAATACTTCCAGTATAGCCAAATTAGTACCTTTTACTAAGGCTCAGTTATATCACAAATTGAAGGCTTCCTATAGCCATGTGCCACAGCAGTAATCCCCATCTTACCTAGTCCCCATAACGATTGAGAGCTCAAATAAGTCCATAAGACTCGAGATCCCTATTGTCTACATCGTCCAGAACCGAGCCTATAAACCTAGCTTCCGCCCCCAGTCAAATCAGTTGAAAGTTAGACACCAACCAGTGGTCACTACCCTGAAGTTAACCTCTAGCTCTGCCCTTGTGTTCTTCCAGAGTTGAGAGATTCCAGAGCCGGCAGACTCCGTGGCAGAGAAGACTAATAGAAGCATCTGTCCATGTACAAGTCCCGACGTGCACCTTATAACCTTCACACAAATGACTGGATATATAAGTGTGTAGCCAGCACCGATCGCCAAGAGATCCGACTTGAGAACTTCCTACATTTGGACCACCTGGACGGCCGAGGAACCAGTCGCTAGCCCCCAACATCACCGGAAGCAAGATAACCAGGACCAGACCAACAAATAAGATTCAATATTAACTTTATTAGTACGAACGTGTCATAGTACGAGTTCGGCATTCACTTATTAACTTTTCTATGAAGTGGCTATAACCTTGCCCAGTGTAACTCATATTTAACCATTCCATTTGGGACGTACTAAGCGAATCAGTGTTCATTAATTAACAGGCGACATTGACTCTCGTAATTACCTTATTCAGATATTAAAACCCTAGTGATATCTAACGTTCGCCCACTGATTTGTGTTCTATGTATTTCTGCCAGAAGAATATAAACCTTAGATCAGTACCCCCTTGAGGTTACTAGAAATTCCGTGTTCTACAATATACGAGTGTCTAATTCTAACTGTGAGCTGCTACTTGGACACGCGACCAGCCAGTAAGAGATCTAATCCGTGAAATTGAATACATAAATATATTGAGGTCTTCCAGTAAAATAAAACTTGCTAACTAAACCCGTGATCAGAAGAGTATACCTGAACGTTGGAAGTGGGAGACTAGGCTCCATCCAGATCCGCTAATGCTAGCAGTTCCCTTCTATTATTTGTTTTGTACGAGAATTACTATCTTTCCATGCTCTTTATTCACTTACTTAAATAAACATGAACGTGTGTCGTGTTACCGTGTGTTTATTTTGTGTTCTCTATTTCTCATACCTTGTATTGTGCATGCAGCCTTATATACCCAGTCAGATAGAGCCCACATTGACCAAGTTAATCCTGTAGAAAAACAGGGCATAACATTGGCGGCATCGGTGGTTCTTGATTCGGATAAAAGGTTGCATTACATTGCAAGTTTGGAACAGCCAGAACACGATAACATCATGGCGCACCGTTCTCACATTCCCATCCCACATTATGATGGAGAAACTTATGAGATCGAAACATTCATGGACATAGTGAAACCCGTACTTGACCTAGTTTATACCACGGACGCAGAAAAAATAGCCGTAACATTAACGCACCTGGGAAAAGCCGTTTCCCTGGTTGCCTATCAAGTGCACCCTGCTCTCACCTGGGACGAATTTCGCCCAATAGTGATAGAAGCCATTAAGCCTTCGTTGGGCGTTTTCGTGGCCCACACCCGTATCCAAGACACTAAATTCGAAGGCGATTTAGATGCCACAGTGAATAAGATTGCCCAACACATAAAAAATTATTTTCCCACGTTGACCAGAATCCAACAAGAACAGCAAATTCTGGTCAACCTTGTGTCTATATTGCCCTCAGCAGTAAAAGACCATTTCCGTGTGCACGATTTCGTCGGATACCAAAAAGATCTCATCACGATCCGACGTATTTTGGCCGTGCGCACAGAAGCACTCACCCAAATTGCTGCAATCAAGAGGTTTCCCACGCACCCGCAGCAACCCGACCACCAAAACTCCAAGAATGCCTACCCAGCCTCATCCTTCAACAACAGACCCAACTACCCTTCCGGCAAGCCCCAACCCAGTAGACCCCGGTTCCAACCTACCCAGCCACGCAGAATCTTCAACCGGAACAGGAACTACATCACCTACCAAAGTAAAAACCCTACCTTAGTAATTATCAACCCCTATGATTTCCCTGCCTGTAATGCTCAGTGTGCTTTCCATCAAATTTGTGACTCTGCCAAACCTCGCCCCTTTACTCCTCGCATTTCTGTAAATGAAGAGGAGTTGGGACAAGAGGAAGAGATGGAAGAAAGACACACTGGAGAAATAGCCCCTAACATGACCTCAGAGGATACCGAGGAAACCCTGGAGGAGGTAGATACTGATTCCCAGGATTTTTAAAGTACCCCCCGCCCAAGATGGCCTCGGCGGGGGACGCCATAACTGACCGCACTGCCCCCATTTATTACATGGCCAAAATCAAGGACATTCCTGTCCGCTTGTTAATCGACACGGGAGCTGCCAAGTCATGTTTGTTCAAATCTTACTATGATCAACATCACCGACTATTTGGCCCTTTGTTAACCACCAAGGCAGAACTAATCTCAGCTGCTGATACTTACTTAAATCTCCTAGGAGACACTTTACCCTTATCAGTAACCACTCCTGCCCCCCATGCTCGTTGTTACCACACATTCACAGTATTTTCCTCCAACTGTATACATTATGATGGTTTCCTTGGACTTGACCTCCTTCAAAAAATCCAGGCCCAGGTCGACTGCGGCCAAAGGCTGATGTCATTAAAAAAAATCCAACCCAAAGCCTCTGACAAACCAATCGCGCAGAAACCCATTCCCAAAAAGAAAAAATAACCTCCCCCTCAACAAACCCTGAGTCAGGGTTACCAAGTTGCAGCTAGCACTAAGGTGACTCCTAAATCCTCCCCTTGCCGTGAGTCTCCCCAAAATCTCACCCCATTCAGTAACCAAATGCCTCACCCGACGAAGGAAGACAAGTCCAAGCAACTCCCTCTCGGTAATCCCCTCCATTCTCGTAATTCTGTCCCGGATAAATCCTCCCATGTTTTCAGGACAAACTCTGATATATGTAACCATAATTCCATCCAATGTTTATGTACACATGTTTTCAGAGAAAATGCCGATCAATGTACCCAACAATGTTTCCCCCATGCCCCCAGAAATGTTCAGCTATCCCACAACCCACAACAATTCCCTTGTGACAATTTTCCGTCAGTAGCTCCCTTGCCCCCCCCCCCCCCCCCCACACAATGCATACCCCTAAAAAAATTCACATCCCCACACTTGACTCACCCTCTCATGACAAACAAACCCACCCGCCCCACATCACTTTTAACCAGACCTTGACTGCCACCAAGAAAGTTCCCCACGTTCGTCCTGTTAACCCCTTCAGACTCATATGACGCAGAGGTTGCCAGATTAGCAATAAGAAATAGAGTTCTCTCACTCTTATAATTACCTCTCCAAAATTAGTTTTCTGCCCACAGCTAACTCAAAGACAGCTGCAGTAACTAAACAAAAGGTTTGTAAATACCCCTGATGGTAATAAAGGCTTTAAAGTATCACTAATAGGCTCAAAATTGCGTCATATGTCGGAGAGGGTTAACAACACCACATCAATACACCAGTCCTCCACCAATAACCCATATTCGACACCTAACGTTTTTCCCACCAACCCTCCACAGTCCCCCCAACAAATTCCGTTTTATAACTCCCTCAACTCTCACCACTCTGAACCGCCCGCACGCGCCGTTAATCCCCCCCTCACGCGTGCCGACCGAGGGACACAACCATGCTCCCACCATGCCCCCAGAAATGCCCAGCTAGTCCACACCCACCCCAATTCCCCTTGTGACAGTTTTCCGTCAGTAGCTCCCTTCCACCCCCACACAATTCACACCCCTAGAAAACTCCACAACCCCACACTTGACTCGCCATCTCATGACAAACAAAACCACCAAATCCACATAAACTCCAAACAAACCGTCACTGCCACCGACATCGCTCCCCAAATTCCTTCGAACAACCACATATCCTTACATCAGTCCTCCACCAATGACTCATCTTCTATACCTCACGCTTCCCCCACCAACCCTCCGCAGTCCCTCCAACAAATCCCGTTTTCTAACCCCCTCACACCGCGCCCCACTGATCCTCTCACACGCGCCGTTAATCCCCCCCTCACGCGTGACCCCCACCAAAGCGACCTTGCCCCCCTTATAAGTAGCAAGCACCTGCTCGCCAGTCCATCCCCCACCATCATTAGCCCAGCTGTAGTTCAGGATAAATGCCACATTCCCCCCCACCATCAAAAATGGGTGAACCTGCGGCCCATACCCCAAACTCACATGATATTTTCCCCCACCACCACGTCCCCCAACCCCCATCGTTGCCTCTTACAACCCGCCATCATTTCCGCTCGCATCAACCACATTCTCGTGGCCAATGTCTCAGAGGAATCCCTGACACTACCAAAAGGTCTCATTATAGGGGACCTCGAAACTTTCGATGACCTCCCCATAGATTTTAACGACACCCCTACCAGCCTCCAATTGCCACCTCTCCCTGAGACATTATCTGACCAACAAAAGAACGGCATGTACGACCTACTGCTGGAATTCAGTGACGTGTTTGCCCAACAACCCACCGAAATCGGACAGACTGATGTAGAACAACACATCATTAACACCACAGGCCCCCCCATACGACAACCATCCCGTAGAAAGAATCCCATACAACGTCAGGAAGAGGAACGCCAAGTCCAAGAAATGTTAGAGGCCGGTATTGCCACCCCGTCCATTAGTCCCTGGTCTTCCCCTGTTGTCCTAGTCAAAAAGAAAGACGGGACAACCCGTTTTTGTGTCGATTACAGGAGGTTAAATGACGTAACCATTAAAGACGCTACGCCCTTACCCCGAATAGACGATTCCCTTGACTCCCTATACGGATCCAAATGGTTCACTACCCTCGACTTGCAAGCAGGGTATTGGCAAGTGCCTATCAAGGCCGAGGACCAAGAGAAAACAGCATTTTCCACTAGTGGTGGCCATCACTATGAATTTAACGTCCTACCTTTTGGGCTCTGTAACGGACCCGCCACTTTCTCCCGTTTGATGGAAACGGTATTACAGGGCCTAACCTGGGAAACTTGCCTAGCCTATCTGGACGATATTATTGTGTACTCACCAACCTGGGAAGAACACCTCCTCAGGTTGACACAAGTCCTTCAAAGAATCCGAGCCGCCGGGTTGAAATTAAAACCCTCAAAGTGCGAGATTGCCCGAAATAAGGTAGATTTCCTCGGACACGTGATATCGGAACATGGTATTGCGCCAGACCCCAAGAAACTTCAAGCCATACAAAACCAACCCCCACCCACCACTGTTAAAGGAATACGTTCGTTTCTAGGTTTAGCCACATACTACAGACGTTTCGTCCCCAACTTTGCCACCATAGCCAGACCCCTCCACCAACTTACCCACAAAGACCTTGGACACCTGAAAGAGACCTCGCGTTTAACACTTTGAAGCAAAAGCTAATCCAAGCCCCTATTGTCGCTTTCCCTGACTACCAAAAACCTTTCTGTCTTTATACCGACGTATCTCTGTACGCCATGGGTGCAGTTTTAGCCCAAGTCAGAGACGGAGGGGAACATGTGATAGTGTATGCCAGCTCCACCCTCACCCAAACACAACAGAATTATGCAGCCACCAAGAGAGAGTGCTGAGGGATCATTTGGGCACTCAGCCACTTCCGGTCATTTGTGTTGGGCGCAAAACTCGACATAATCACCGACCATCAATCTTTACAATGGCTGCGTAGGTGCGAAACCAACTCAGCCATTTTGGTACGTTGGAGGGAGACACTAGAAGACTACGACTTTACCATACAATATCGTCCAGGCAAACTCCATACCAATGCAGACGCCCTGTCACGTTTGCCAGTACCAAAAGACCCCCCCCACCAACCTAGCCGCCTTACAACACACGGAGTTGGTATCTACCCCCACCCCCCAACATAAATTTCCCGCAGCCCCCTCCCTAATTCAATCTTGGGAAGCAAGAATCAGACCCCCCTGGATACCGTTAAATGTCTTCAGGGGACTGACTCGCTGGGGAGATCAACTTGCCACCGACACTGGTCACATAATCTTGGACCCCACTATTGCCCACGACTACATGATTGCCATCCACGAGGGAAACGGCATACACCTTGGACAAAAGAAGATGTTAAAGATCTTCACCGACTAATACTGGACCCCTAACCCCTCAAAAATTGCACAACGAGTGACAGAATCCTGAAAACCGTGTTTATTGGGCAAGGATAGATCACGCACCCCAGGCCCAGCTGGTACCTTGTCGGCTACCAAACCGTTCCAAGTCCTATCCCTCGACATCATGGGCCCGTTTCCTCCTTACGCTGGCAAGCGCTATATCGTCACATTTGTTGACGTCTATTCAAAATTTGTAATAGCCTGCCCAGCTAAAGACCACACAGCCACCACAGTCGCCACACTGCTTGCCACAGAAGTATTCCCTATATTCGGTCTGCCCCTTGCTCTTCTATCCGACAATGCCCCCGAGTTTAGTGGAGACGTTTGGCAACAGTTCACCCAACAATGTGGCATTAAAATTAAACACTCCTCCCCCTACTGGCCTCAAGGAAATGCTATATGCGAACGCAGCCATCGCACCATCAACAATCAGTTACGAACAAATATTATTGCTTTTAACACTGCAGACTGGCCATCACAATTAAAAATGATACAATGGGGCATGAACACCTGTCCCCGAGAAGACGGGATTTCTCCTCATGAACGTGTTTACGGCGTACCCCCCTGTTACTGCCGTTCCACCACCACGCTCACCTTCCCTCCACCACCTCCACAATTGACCCATTGCAACATCTGCAAAACACCCTCCATACCGCCCAAACCTGTCAGGACACCAAAACTGATAACACCAATGACAAAATCCCTTTCGCCATCCATGACACCGTAATGGTAGGCAACCTCCCTATCACCAACAAGTTAGGCCCTCGCTATGTCGGGCCCTACACCATCACACAAGTCCCAAACGCCTATCAAGTCACCATCGACTATCACGGCGTGACTCGCACGTTCCGAACTAGATTCGTCCGGGCGTTTAAACCACTCCAACCACAAGACAATACCCCACCCCACACGGCTGAACCAGAATTAAACACCCCTACTAAACCGTACACTCCAGATATGAAAATCCCCACACAAATCCCTAATGACTTAAGCCCTCCGACACCGAACAGACAGATCATTCCTCAACATACCACCCAAACTAACCTCCACAAGCCCCAAGCCCCCACTATCACACCCTCCTCCACCATGACACCTTCTTTCACTTCTGATAATCAAGTACCTCCCCCGCTTATCCAAACACGAAAGCCTCCCCCCACAACCCCGACCACAACAGAAACTCTGCCGTCTAGCCCTGACATACCTTCCCCAGGCACCACACTAAGAAAACCACACCCCCCACCCAAAACCAAGTACACACCCAAACACACCACACAATCTACTTCAGTAACCTCACGCTACAACCTACGCCCACGAAAAAACATGTTTAAGACCTCCAAGAAACACGCCCTGCTAACCAAGTTCCGTAGGGCTGCCCGACCCCTACCCTCCTCCTCTTCTTCTTCGTCGACTTCTCTTCCACAAAGGGAAAGAAGATGAATAATCACCACTAAACACCATAACCCCTCTAACTATAGTCCAGAGGTAACAAACTCCACCCCCGCACGAAAACACATACCTTCCTCTTCAACCTCATGCCCTCTCAAACCCCACCAAACACCCATAAAACCGCCTACTTCCTTCACCAGCAAATCACCAACCTCACCAAACGACACACCCCACACACGTCCGTACCCCCAACCCTCCAACGTAAATCTACACTCCCTACCCACCAGCATCCGCCCCTTTCCCCTCCACGATCCCCACCACCCCACCCATACATCGACCAAACTCCTCATCTCACCGGACCCCCCCCCCCCTAAAGGAATCCCCCCCCCAAGTCACCCCTGAGAGAACCCCCACATGTTCTTTACCTGTAAAACGTTCCTCCCCTCAATATAAAACATCATCGAGCGACTCGAGTCCCACGACAAACTTCTACCTTCCCACCAGAACCGCCCGAGGTAGAATAATCAATAGACCCATCAGATTTAACCCGTACAGCCCCAGCGACGCGCCTGACGCGTCGGCGATGTATGTAACGCACAGCCCCAGAGACGCGCCTGGCGCGTCACCCTAATTGCGCCGACCGTAACCTCAGGTGTAGCCACTCAAGAGGGCTTAGATTTGTATGGGAACTGTGTACGTATCCCACGCAACCGTGCCGATGGTTGAAAACTCTCAAAGTCCACGTGCGTGCGAGCGAGCGCGCAATAACCTGTTTTTTTGGGATAATTGCCTTCAATTTTTTACTCTTATAAAATCCATCGAGCGACTCGAGCCACGACAACTACCTTCCCACCAGAACCGCCCGAGGTAGAATAATCAATAGACCCATCAGATTTAAAGACGGTGAGATAAAAATAACACCCCGTTCCGACACTAAAGACCCAAGCCACACAACACACACACCCCTTCCTTCTCACACACCTCCGTCACCCACCTTACCTAAACCTATCTTGCACATTGCCTCACTAGATTTTTCCAACCTACAACACCGCCCAAGAAAACCAAAAGAAATCCAGACTCATGTTTCCCCTTCATCCCCAGCTCTGTTGTCAGACGTTAATCCCCCGTCGGTTAGTAACCCATTCACCACACTAAACAGACCTCCTGTCAGTCCCACACACCTCACTCCGACCTCCGCGGGGAAAAGCTACAAACCGTTCATACGGAAGGTTAAAGTAAAAACCCCCACTGGACACTTACGTCTACCACGCCCACATCAAGCCCGGGCAACCGCCCGTCACAACACAGAGGACACACTACTACACGTATACATTGACCTACAAAAGAAACCTGACCGTCGCTCTCTTACTTGGTGGAAACTTCTAAATACCCTAAAAATGACCCACCATGACTTTACTTCTTTTTACTTCACCCTTGAGGCTCGAGGACGAGCCTATAATGAAGGAGAGGGAAGTAAAATGCCCCAGAACGAGAAGCCCACCTCAGAAACCGCGAACGAACACCACACAGTAACACCCGAAAGAAAGGTCCACAGAACGAAAGGACCAGCTGACCGAACCAGCCAATTCAGACAGGCCCAAGCCCGCAGGGCTAAGCAGCTCCAGGCCGCACCTACCTACCCCTTCTAAACTGATCATTTTCCACACCTCACGTACACTACCCCCTCGTGTCCTACACTTCTAACTACAATGATGATGAACAGGAATATACATTCATATTAAAAACACCCATGCCCTGTCCCCAGGTTGAGCCAATGCCAACAACACAGACAGCCATATATCTATATTTATTAGTGGCCCCTCCATCATTGACGAACATGCCTATTACATAAGGCATCCTCTTCAAACACTAATCCGCCGTAGTTTGAATCTACCGCGCAGAGCATTTAAAATCTGAGGAGCCTTCATCATGAGCGCACGCGACCTCACTCATGGCTTCAGTCATTATGAATTGGGTTCTCACTACGAAAAAACTTCGTAAAAAATAAAAAAGAAAAAGAAAATAAGAATAACTATCCAATAAGCTTTCCATCATATCGTGGATGTACTTGTGTGGATCTTTGACCAGATGCTGATTCAGGCGTCATTCTTCCTTCTCTGCTCTGCGGTCAGCCGGCCCGGACGTGTCTCTCCATGCTCCGCTGGTTCCGCATTTGCTGCATCCCTAGTGAGTTTTTTCTCATTTGTTTACTCCGGGATGTATCGAATAAGGTTAGGATATGCGTAGCAGGAGTGTCCTGGGCTTGTTGCCCGCAGTGCAGTGTATTTTGGGTCGTGTGTTTGGGGCATTTATTTCGGATGTACCCTCGTGGTCCGGTTGTGGACAGGTGAACTTTGTCACAGTTAGCTAGCTTTGTGATGCAGGCGGCTTTCATTACGCGTTATTGCTTCCTTTTATCTTTCTGATGAGGTAGCGTATTTTTGCTGACGTTCCCAGCATATTTTTCTTCACTTAGTGAAGTTTTTTCTGGGTCCCGAGTCAGTTCTTCCCTTTGCCGGAAGTATTTGCTACAGTGGTGTGTTGGCGGTGGTTCCTGTTGTGATATAATTCAGTGCTTTTTGTTTATATTCTGACATGTTAATATTATCCGTCTGCCTAGGCCTAGCCAGCCTCTTGTAGCTTTACCACATTTACAAGTGTTATTGACGATTTTCTAAATATGTACTACTGTGTGATGTGTGTCCTGGTTTAGTTGTGTTTTGGCTAATTCCACGGACTATTTATGTGTCCTGGGTTAGTTGTGTATTGGCTAATTCCACGGACTATGTTGGGCCCGGCGTTAGTTGTGTTTTGGCTACGCCTCGGTCCTGTGTTGCGTTCAGATGGTATCTGGACGGGGTGGGTTATTTCCGGCGGGGTTTTCTCGGTTACACCATGAAAAACCCCGGCTGGTTAACGAGTTTTGGCCACGCGTGGTTTAAAAACAGGCTTGTTTCCCCGGCGAGTGGGTGTCTGTGGCTCCCCAGGACTGCGTCTCTGGGGTGCCTGTTTCAGGCTCCTTCTGATTCCCGGCAGGTTGGCTGTACCCATCTAACAGTGTTCATACGGACACGTGTTGTTTGTAGTTTTTTCGGGTTGCAAAGCCAATATAAAACTATGCTGTTGTTGTATTTCCTCCCCGGCGATCTTTTACAAAGATGTGGGGTTAGGAACAATTGGGGTTAACTTTTAAACTTTAAATCACCCGGCGGGTGCATCCTGGTAGGGTTGGATGACCGAATTTACAAAATTCGGTTTAGTTGACCAGACAATTGAGGGATGCATTGTGTATCACCTCCTTCAACATACGGCAATTTAAGGCACAATTGGGGTTAACGTTTTTTAAACTAATATTCACACCCGGCGGGTGCTCCCTGGAAGGGTGGGAATCACGAATTTACAATTCAGTTAGTTAACCAGACAATTGAGGGATACGTTTTGTATCGCCGCCTTCAGCTTACGGCGCAATTGGGGTTAACGTTTTTTAAACTAATATTCACACCCGGCGGGTGCTCCCTGGAAGGGTGGGAATAACGAATTTACAATTCGGTTAGTTAACCAGACAATTGAGGGATACGTTTTGTATCGCCGCCTTCAACATACGGCGATCTAAAAAGATACTTCGGGAGAAGTTCGATCTCGTATATTGTCAGGCTTCCCAGTTTTTTATCTACGAGATTATTCGGGGGCCGGCGTCTTTTTTATTTTATTTGTTTCCAAAATTGAATCTTGAAACAAACACCACCGGAAAGACTTAATCAGTTATAAACGCCATGCTGGTCTTTATATATTATGTCAGAGGGTATTCATAAATCTTTTGGACATATTAAGAAATTCTGAAATCTTTTACTTAGGAAACCCCACCGCGTAGCGAGCTGTAGTCGTTGAGTATTATGTCTCGTTACCCGGCGGGTTATTTAACACTTGTGTGAGAACATGTTTGGGTTAACCTTATGAGCATTAATTCCTGGAAATTTTCTTTTTTTCCAGAGCTGGGTCCCGGCGGGTCTATGCAGAACCTGGAGTAAGTTTCCCACCAGTCTCTGTCATGGCTACCTTTGCCCCGGTTTTTGCTTTATGCATTACACCCTCCTGTTCAGGTATCCCTATTTTTGCACACACCCTTTGTATAAAATGTGTTAAAATGTCTCGTTTGGTGTGGGTTACCTTTCCGGCGTTTTTTCTCGTTGCTCCGAGAACACCGTTTTTGTTTACCGAGTTTTAGTCAGGCTGGCTCAAAATAGGTAAGTTACCCCGACGAGTTTGGTCGCTTGAGGGCTCATAAGAAACTGCGTTTTCTGTGGTCGAGCCTGGGATCAGGCTTCCTGTGTTATTCATTGCTTTATGCATTACGCCCTCCTGTAATGTATAGTTTAGTGTGGGTTACCTTTCCGGCGTTTTTCTCGTTGCTCCGAGGACACCGTTTTTGTTTACCGAGTTTTAGTCAGGGTGGCTAAAATAGGTAAGTTACCCCGACGAGTTTGGTCGCTTGAGGGCTCATCTGAAACTGCGTTTTCTATGGTCGAGCCTGGGATCAGGCTTCCTGGTTTATTCCTGTTGAGGGGGGCTCCACACAGTTTTCTAGGTGATCAGGCTGACACCTGTTGGACTTGGTTTTCTCTGCTTTTCAAAGCCATTGAAACAATGCTGTCTGTTTGTTTGGTCTTTACCTCCCGACGACCTTTTTACAAGAGGTCTGGGGCAGGTATAATTGGTTTGACATTGCATATAAAACCCGGCGGTTGTACCTTCGGGTGGTTATATTAACGGATTTGCGATTCGAGATAATTTGCCAAACAATTGATTGATACAATGGGGTATCACGGCCTTCAAGACGGCGATCTATTAGGGCTTCTGGGAGAAGCCGGATTAGAGATTAAGATAGGCTTAGACTTTTTATGGGATAAAAAGATGCCTGAATCTTACTAGTGTCTCCAGTGTAAAGGGTACTTGAAAGACTTCATCTTTAATAAAGATATGCTTCATCTT
This sequence comes from Paralithodes platypus, assembly GCA_032716605.1. NCBI lineage: Eukaryota > Metazoa > Arthropoda > Malacostraca > Decapoda > Lithodidae > Paralithodes > Paralithodes platypus. The sequence goes on from CM064582.1 coordinate 65,467,703, forward strand.
TATGTGGATTAAGAAGTTATTCTTAATTCTTTTGGACAGGTAAAGATATACTGAAATCTTTAATAAGCCATTGAAACAATGCCGTTTGTTTGTTTAGTCTTTCCCTCCCGGCGACCTTTTTACAAAGAGGTCTGGGGCAGGTACAATAGGTTTGACATTGCATATAAAACCCGGCGGTGGTACCTTTGGGTGGTTATATTGACTGATTTGCAATTCGCGATCTTTGTATTTCCTCCCCGGCGATCTTTTACAAAGAAGTGGGGTTAGGAACATTTGGGGTTAACTTTTAAACTTTAAATCACTCGGCGGGTGCAACCTGGAAGGGTGGTATGCCCGAATTTGCAAAATTCAGTTTAGTTGACCAGACAATTGAGGGATGCATTGTGTATCGCCTCCTTCAACATACGGCGCTTTAGGGCACAATTGGGGTTAACGTTTTTTCCAACTAATATTCACACCCGGCAGGTGATCCTTGGAGGGATGGGAATAACGAATTTACGATTCAGTTAGTTAACCAGACAATTGAGGGATACGTTTTGTATCGCCGCCTTCAACATACGGCGATCTAAAAAGAAACTTCGGGAGAAGTTAGATCTCGTATATTTGTCAGGCTTCCCAGTTTTTGATCTACGAGATAATTCGGGGGCCGGCGTCTTTTTTAGTTTTTTTTTTCTCCAAAATTGAATCTTGAAACAAACACCACCGGAAAGACTTCATCAGTTATAAACGCCATGCTGGTCTTTATTTAACGCTTGTGTGCGAACATGATGTTTGGGTTAACCGTATGAGCATTAATTCCTGGATATTTTCTTTTTTTCCAGAGCTGGGTCCCGGCGGGTCTATGCAGAACCTGGAGAACGTATCCCACCAGTCTCTGTCATGGCTACCGTTGCCCCGGTTTTTGCTTTATGCATTACGCCCTCCTGTTCAGGTATCCCTATTTTTGCGCACACCCTTTGTGTAAAATGTGTTAAAATGTCTCGTTTGGTGTACATTACCTTTCCGGCGTTTTTTCTCGTTGCTCCGAGAACGCCGTTTTTGTTTACCGAGTTTTAGTCAGGATGGCTCAAAATAGGTAAGTTACCCCGACGAGTTTGGTCGCTTGAGGGCTCATAAGAAACTGCGTTTTCTGTGGTCAAGCCTGGGATCAGGTTTCCTGTGTTATTCATTGCTTTATGCGTTACGCCCTCCTGTAATGAATAGTTTAGTGTGGGTTACCTTTCCGGCGTTCTTCTCGTTGCTCCGAGAACACCGTTTGTGTTTACCGAGTTTTAGTCAGGGTGGCTAAAATAGGTAAGTTACCCCGACGAGTTTGGTCGCTTGAGGGCTCATCAGAAACTGCGTTTTCTATGGTCGAGCCTGGGATCAGGCTTCCTGAGTTATTCCCGTCAAGGGGGGCTCCACTCAGTTTTCTAGGTGATCAGGCTGACACCTGTTGGCCTTGGTTTTCTCTGCTTTTCAAAGCCATTGAAACAATGCTGTCTATTTGTTTGGTCTTTTCCTCCCGGAGACCTTTTTACAAAGAGGTCTGGGGCAGGTATAATTGGTTTAACATTAATAATATTAATACTATTCATAATAATAATAATATTTATTCAGTTAGCAATTTACAGAGTTGGTACCACATAGTATGTTATAAATATGACATGTACCAGCCTTGCATAATTCCAACTAAGGATAGCCCAATAAGGCCGTTAGGCGTATTTCCATTGGGGTCCTTGTATATAAAACCCGGCGGTTGTACCTTCGGGTGGTTATATTAACCTCTGAAGTGCGCATGGGGGTAATTGGAAACGTCCCCCTGTGCTGACGTATTTGAGGTGTTTCCGTCACTAAAATGTTCATTGAGCCATTAATAGCATTAATACTTATCCATATGCGCCTATTATGGGTTGATTATAAAGGTATTAACCTGAAACAACAATAAAACGAGTGAAAACAGCGTTTGGATGGTCAAAATCGGAGATATAGCCCGCGAGTTGTATAATGTATGGGTGAGGCAATCTGCTTTCCCGCCAATTTCCCCCAAGGCCACTGAGACACAGTCGATCGATACTCTCTCTCTCTCTTGCACTCGCTTGCTATCAGTGATGACCACACCCTCCAATCGGATTTCTAATGTTAGCACGAAAATATACCTCAGAATAAGGGAATAACAGGGAAAATAGGTGATAACTGAAGGAGAGGAGGAAAGTGGGGAAGGAGGGGAGGTAGAGGACTGAGATTTTGCATGGCCCAGGGGCCAAAAAAAAAAAAAACAAAATTTTTTTTTTTTTTTTTTCGATGTCAAAAGTTGATTTTTTTTTTCTCTGACTCTTAAGAGTCTCCCCGCAGTGCGCCGGGGGAACTCTTAAGAGTCTCCCCGCAGCTCCCGGGTTAACGGATTTGCGATTCGAGATAATTTGCCAAACAATTGATTGATACAACAGGGTATCAAGACGGCGATCTATGAGGGCTTCTGGGAGAAGCCGGATTAGAGATTACGGTAGGCTTAGACTTTTTATGGGATAAAAAGATGCCTGAATCTTACTAGTGTTTCAAGTGTAAAGGGATACGTGAAAGACTTCATCTTTAATAAAGATATGCTTCATCTTTATGAGGATGAAGAAGTTATGCTTAATTCTTTTGGACAGGTAAAAGTTATGCTGAAATCTTTACTAAGCCATTGTCACAATGCCGTTTGTTTGTTTAGTCTTTCCCTCCCGGCGACCTTTTTACAACGAGGTCTGGGGCAAGTACAATTGGTTTGACATTGCATATAAAACCCGGCGGTTGTACCTTTGGGTGGTTATATTAACTGATTTGCAATTCGCGATAATTTGCCAAACAATTAATTGATACAATAGGGTATCACGGCCTTCAAGACGGCGATCTATGAGGGCTTCTGGGAGAAGCCGGATTAGAGATTAAGATAGGCTTAGACTTTTTATGGGATAAAAAGATGCCGGAATCTTACTAGTGTTTCAAGTGTAAAGGGATACTTGCAAGACTTCATCTTTAATGAAGATATGCTTCATCTTTATGAGGATTCAGACGATATGCTTAAATCTTCTGGACAGGTAAAGATATGCTGAAATCTTTAATATGAAACTAAAGGACAACGAAAAGTAGTGGTGGAGTGCTACGGTTCGTTGACCGGCGGTTTTGAGGCACATATTTTGTACCATTTTTTGGGTGTAACCCTATGAGCATTAATCCCCGGAAATTTCTCTTTCCAGGGCGGAGTACCGGTGTTGCACCAGGTGCCCAGGTAGTTCCTGGGGGCGGGGTAGTTTTCCCCCAGTCTTTGTCGTGTCGGCACTTGAACCTCTCATTGCTGTATGTTCAACGCCGTTAAGCTCAGGTAGCCCTTGTCCATACTTAGTGTACTCAAACTAGTATGAACAGTCTCGATGTTACGTAATCTGGGTTGATGTAGCGTTACGTATCATTCCGTAGTCTTAAGTTGAACGCTTCCATAACCTTGGTCGAACGTTTCATGATTGGGTAGAATATATTATTCTATAGTAGTATATGGGAAAGTATTGTAGGATTATAATTCCCATATATATATATATTTGTATTATTTAAGATTGTTTATAAGTATCTCATTGTAAAGAAGATGGGATACATTTTCCATAATGTTATGCGCGTGCGCAGTATGTCACGACAGAGACAAACATAACGCGCTCGCACAGTCTCCAACCAACCTCCGTCCCAGCTACACACGCTAAGCTTTCTTCCTATAGTTTCATAATCAGGTGTTTTCGCTTCACTTTCATCTCATATTCCATATAGTCATTACATCATCATCTTTGTTAGTTAGCACAAACTTAACGTAAATATCTAGCCTATCCTAGCCTATTGTAGCCTCTTTTCATACTTTGTTTACTATACTAACCACTTCCAGTTATCTAGCCTATTTTCCGCCATCCTCCAATCACCAGCTGAGTTCATCAAAGGGTAATTATATTTCTATATGGTTAATACTTATTTATTTTCAAATATACAGTCCACTTATCTAAATTAGCCATATAATTGGTCCTTCGACCTTTCACTAGTTTGCCCCCCCCCCCCCCTTTTTTTGTGGTTGGTGGTGGCGTGGCCTATGTGGTTAATTTTTTTTGTTCCATATTTCGTCTGTCCCTCATGGCCCAGGGCTTTTGGCGTCATGGTGCCACGGGTGGTGGGGTAGGGGAAGATTATCCTGCGGTGGTTGATAGGCCTGCGTACCCAGGCCCGATTAGGAAGGTGGCAATTTTGGGCCACTCCTACGTCAGGGATTTGTACGTGGACCAAGCCTTTTCCACAGGCCTTTCTTTTCCGTGACTCCTCTGGCCACCCCAGGTGCCCGCGTCAGCACCTTGAGATCAACAGAAGCCTGGGGTCAGTTTTTAGAGCTGAAGCCCGACTTGACCTTCTTGGTGATAGGAGGAAATGAGATAAGGAGCGGGGTCAGTCCGAGAGGGATTACGGAGGGGATTGAGGTCCTAGCTGAGGAGGTGGTGCGGCTCTCGGGGGGAGAAGTCCGGGTGATTGTGGTAGAGAAGCGGCAGGCTCCACGAGGGGTATCTACGGACGAGTTTAACCGCATTAGAAATGCGGTTAACCGATGGCTAAAGCGCCATATCCCATTCACCCGGGAGCGCTATCAGTCAATGAATACCTCTGAGGCTGACTTCAGTCCCGACGGGGTACACCTCACGCACGAGGCATCAAAGTGTCTCTATTCGGAGATCCTGGCCACCTGTCGTCGGTGCTTTATGCAAGACGAATATGCCATGGTCGCCAGGTCATACGACGAGATGTTTGCCCACCATGACGTTAGAGTTGATCAACAAAATCAGTATAGCCTAGATTAGTAATCCTTCAAATCGGTACAGTATATTAATTACATTTTGATTGTAAAACCTTTAGGCCCAAATTATATAACAATTGATTGGCACTAGGATTAAAATCATCCATACTGTACTGTATAATAATTTCAAAAGTTAAGGTTATTCATTCTATATAAAATTTATACTGTCCAATACCTTCTTTATTTGATTCACATGTCATTCTACATTCTTCTCTCGTCGTGTGCCCTGGAGGCGGGGTAATATGATAGCTGATAGGCTGAGTGTGTGTTAATCCAACTCAAAACTTTTTTCCTTGTGACTTCTTGAGATGAACTTTTCTTGTGTACAATTTTCACATTTATTAAATTTAATAATATAAAATTAGCGGTACCCATTGAGTTTAGCCTGTTTCAATTACCCTATAGGCTCTCTCTCTTAAAATTCTTGAATTTATTATAACTTTAAACGGTACCTCTCTTTTTGACATCTGGAGACTTTTGGCCTATACTGTATTGTACTAAATTTCCCTCCCGGCTTTTCTTAACTTATGGTGTAATGATTCTATAATTTCATAACTATTATGTAAGGAGTTAAATTGAAAAGCTCCAGATTGCTAGTCTACATTGCGCACAATTCTTATTCCGCATTTCGTGAGGGTGTTTTATTTTCGGCTCGCGATTTATTTGATTTCTCGGAGTACTGTATTGTTGGCCGCAACTTATTCGGTCTGGCATTGATAGTTTGATTTAACGTCAATAGATTTCCTTCCCGTATAATCATGGCTAAAAGTGTACAAAAGTGTCGGGCTGGACTTAAGGGCTCTTTGACGGTCTTAACCTCTGATATTGACGGATTCCTTGATTCGGCATCTAGAGTGGAGGTGGAGGCCAGGTTGCTCAGTATTCAAAAGCAACTTGACAAGTATGAGGTCACACAGGAGGACCTGGCCGACACTTACGAGGACGCCGAGTATATCGAGGTGATCAGAGAGGATACCCTATATATGGAGGGCATACAAGTAATCGTTGCCACACTGAAGGGGATCTTGATTACAGAGGTCAAGAAGGAGGTCAAGAAAGAGCCAAAGAAATCTGCAGTCAAATTACCACATCTTACTCTTCCAAAATTTGAAGGTGATGCCACCATGTGGTCGGGATTTTGGGAGATGTTCAAGTGTACCATCCATGACAATCCCGACCTAACAGATATACAACGCTTCACCTATCTAAAGGGTCAGCTTCAGGGTGATGCACATAAGCTAGTCGAAGGATTCATTATCGAAAGTGCAAGCTATGCCCCAGCAATTGAGCTCCTGCATGAGACATATGGGCATCCAGATCGAATCAAGGCAGCTTATGTTACCAAATTCAATCAATTAGTGTCACCCAAACACCAAACAGCTGACCTGAAGGACTTCTATGCCAATACAGAGAGTGTGATGAGGTCAATCATTAGCCATGGTATTTGTTTGGAGGAATTTTGTGTGGTGACTCTTGTCAATAAGTTACCATCACCACTAAAAGAAACCATAAAACGGGAAATGGGAGACTCGAGCCTGGATTATAAGAAATTCACTCATTGCCTCCAGGCTGAAGTGTACAATATGGCGGGTCAAGACAGAGTAGGGGGTACACCCAGGGCTACGGCAACATTTACCGCCCAGAGTGAGTACAGGAAATTCAACTGTATTCTGTGTAGTGGCACCAATCATTTATGGTACAAGTGTATGAAGTATAAGACAGGGCCTCTTAAAGTTAAAAGAGCCCGTCAACTACGTCTCTGCACTGGGTGCTTGTCAAAAGACCATGGCCATTCGGGTTGTACTAATCCTAACGTAAGAAGCTGCAAGTTTTGTAAGGGCAAACACTTTCATTCCCTGTGTACACAAAAACAAGGGAAAGAAAGTAGACCAGCGGAGGATAACACCAAGAGAGAGCATACTGCTGCTACTTCAACTACAATGTCCGTTGCCACAGGTAAATATACAGTAATCTTGCCCACCGTACAGCTGCCGGTAAAGGGTAAGGATAATAATTGTGTTAAAATTAGATCGCTACTTGACCAATGTTCTCAGAGGACCTTTGTGAAGTCTTCTGTTCTATCCTCCCTTTCCTACATTTCTAAAGGAACTGAGGAGTTATGTCTTCACGGATTTACCGGGAAACAGGCCTCTAGGGAATATAATGTTGTGGCACTGCAATACAAACACAGAGGTAAATTTCATCATCTAGACGCAATAGTGGTTGATGAATTGCCAGAACATAAAGGTGAACTTTACCTAAAGTCTAAACTGGTTAGTTTACAAAGTAAAGGCATAAAATTAGCCGATCCTCACGCAACGGACACAGATCAGCTGGAGCTGCTCATCGGTGCGGATCACTACTATGATATAGTGCGACCTGGGTATAAAAGGTCAGGTAGTCTAATTCTGCTTCCTACCAAGTACGGGTACGCCATCAGTGGTTCATATGTGACACAGCCTACAAGCTCCAGCACAGAAGTAATTACTGTATTGAAAGTAGCAGTAACACCAATGGACGAATACATGTCCACTGGTAATATTCCACCATGCAAAAATGACTTAAATGTTTTGTGGGAATTAGATCATATCGGGATAACCCCTAAGGAATACTCACTGGTTGAGCGTCAAGCACTATCGTCGTACGAGGATACCGTTACCTACGATCCCGACAGCCAACAGTATAAAGTGAGACTGCCCTGGAACTATTCCAAGGATCAGCTGCCATCTAACAAGGGTTTGGCCATAGACCGTCTTCGGGGACTTCAGAAAAGATTCCTCAAGGAGCCTGACTTTTGCGAGGAATACTCAAAAGTCATAAAGGAACAGGTGTCCCGGGGTTTTATAGAAGAGGTGCCTTTTGATACATCAGATACCGGGCATTACTTGGCTCATCATGGTGTAATCAAGGAGAGCAAAACTACGCCAGTGCGTATTGTCTTCGACTGTTCTGCCAAGATGAGTGAACGTCATTTTAGCCTTAATGACTGCCTGTACACTGGACCCTCACTGGTGCCAGATTTAGCGCAGGGTTTGCTTCGGTTTCGACTCGGTAAGTATGCCTGGGTGTCTGATATTGAGAAGGCATTTCTAATGTTAAGACTCCATGAAGACGACCAGGACTATACACGATTTATGTGGCCCAAGTATCCGAGGCAACTGGATTCCCCCCTAATTTGTTACCGGTTCTGGGCAGTTTTATTTGGAGCGACTTGTTCCCAATTCCTTTTAAACGCCACAATTTTGAAACATTTGTCTTATGTCAGTGCAGATCCGCAGATTATTCATCAGATTCGGTCAGGGTTGTACATAGACAATTTACTGGGTACAGGAAATTAAGAAGATTTCCTGGTTGATACCTACGCTGTAGTCCGAGAGATTATGAATGACGCCCATCTACATTTGCGTGAATGGGCGACTAATAATTCTGTTTTGCGGACTGTACTGCAACAGGATGGTGTGGCGGCTGTACAGCAGGAACATGTTAGAGTGCTAGGGTTGTTTTGGAAAACGGACACCGATACCCTCTCATTCGGCGTTCAGTACGCGCAATATTCGCAGATTACAAAACGAATTTGCTTGAGTATGACAGCTAAACTTTTTGACCCCTTGGGGATAGTTCTACCGGTGTCGATCAAATCGAGATTATTCCTTCAGCAATTATGGAGGATAAAATTAGGTTGGGATGAGGTTTTGACTGGCGATCTGGTTCAGGAGTGGGAAGACATTATTTCGGATCTTCGTCTCTGTAAGGGTTTTAATTTTCCTCGGAGAGTTGTCATGGACCATCCTGTTTCCATTCATGCCTTCTCAGACGCTAGCAAGGTCACGTACGGCACCGCCATATACTTTGTTGACACAAGTGGCAGCCGTCTAGTCATGGCGAAGGCGAAAGTCGCCCCGATCAAATCCCTTTCCATCCCAAAATTAGAGCTGACTGCAGTTCTGTTGGCTGCTAGACTCGTTCACTTTGTAGAGGAAACTTTTAAAAATTTGCTAAATATCTCGGAGACAGTTGTATGGAGTGACAGCCAAATTACGCTCTACTGGTTACATAGCCGTAAGAAGCTACCAGTGTACGTCACCAACCGTGTCGACGAAATTCGTACCCTGCTCCCAACCGCACAGTTCCGGTATGTGTCTACCAAAGAGAATCCAAGTGACTGCATTACTCGTGGTGTCTCTGCTAAATTTCTCAAATCTTCTGCGTTGTGGTGGAATGGCCCATGTTGGCTTAATGATCCCAACGAATGGCCAGAGAATATAGATTTGAGCGAGCAACACACTGCTATTGTGGCACCGGTAATTGACTCGGTGCCTGACGAAGACACACGGTTATGGGACTGGGATAGATTCAGCAGCTATGAAAAGTTACAACGTGTTACAGCATGGGTGTTACGATTTGTACGAAATGTAAAAGCAAAAATTAAAGGCACACCGCCCACAGGTAGTGCTTACGTCAATGTGAAGGAGATCAGAATTGCAGATCAATTATTACATAAGCTCTGTCAACAAGAAATATATACGCAGGAATATAAAATACTGGTTAAGGGAACAAAGTCTAGGAATAAACTGATCAATCAGTTGGGCTTACACTTGAAGGGGGACTTGATACATTGCGGAGGCAGATTACGATTGGCAGCCCTCTCTGAGGCAAGTAAGTATCCAATACTACTGCCCCCAAATCATCCCCTCACCCATCTTATCATCGATAGGTGTCACTGACTCTGTTGTCATTATGGGGTTGGTCATATAGTCACCTATGTAAGACAACGATGGTGGGTGCCTAGAATCAGGCAGGTGGTCAAGAAAGTCCTTCGCAAATGCTTAAAGTGTAGAAGAGTACAGGGAACACATTATGATCCCGTCGGAATTCCTCCCTTACCAAACCTGCGAACCACCCCAGGTGACCCTTACAAAGTTACCGGGGTTGACTACAGTGGAGCAATCCCTGTGAAAGATTCACCCAATCTTAAGGTGTATATGATACTTTTCACCTGTGCTGTTACCAGGTCAATTCACCTGGAACTGGTCACCAACCTCACTTGTGATAGCTTCCTACATGCCTTCCGAAGATTCTGCAGTAGACAGGGATATCCGCGTATCATGCTGAGTGACAATGCAAAGACTTTCATAGGGGCATCTACATATCTCAAAGAAGTGAGCAACAATCCTAAGATTCAGACCTGCCTAGCGGATGTAAAATGCGAATGGCGTTTCATTCCCGCCAGAGCGCCTTGGTTTGGCGCCATATGGGAGAGAGCCATAGGCATCGTGAAGGCGGGTCTGAAGAAGGTGTTGGGTAGAGCTCTCATCCCGATTGAGGAACTCAACACCATACTCTTGGAGATTGAAGCCACCGTAAATGATCGCCCTCTATACTATGCTTCTGGTGATTTGGAAGACCTTACCCCAATCACACCCTCAGTACTGGTACGTGGATACAGACTGCGGGATCTTCCTGAAGAGCATGACGAGGATACTATGGAAGATCCAGACTACATAAGTAAGGAAGTGATATCGGCCCGCTACAAATACATTCGTAAATTATCGCGAGATATTTGGCATCGCTGGTCAACAGAATATCTGGTGACTTTAAGGGAAGCGCAAAAGAATAAACTAACACCATTAAAAGGTCATTGGCCTAGGGTAGGGGACGTGGTAACCATCCATGAGGAGGGCCCGCGCGCATTTTGGAAATTGGGTCGGATAGAGGAGTTATTACCAGGTCGTGATGGTGAGGTTCGGGTAGCAAAGGTTCGCACCAGGACTGGAGTAATCACACGGCCAACAGTCCGACTATATCCTCTTGAGGGTGACCTCGATCGCAAGGACACCCCCTCGGATCAGTTATCCATTGAAGTCCCCTCTCTGGCTTCTACTTCGGCGCAGCCTGTTGACACGTCTGGCGGACGCCCACGTCGACAGACAGCCCAGATATCCTCCCAAGTTTGGCGGGATAAGATTGCCTCCGGGCAAATCTAATCATGTAAATTTTGTATATTTTCTGTTGGTGGGAATATGTCCATACTTAGTGTACTCAAACTAGTATGAACAGTCTCGATGTTACGTAATCTGGGTTGATGTAGCGTTACATATCATTCCGTAGTCTTAAGTTGAACGCTTCCATAACCTTGGTCGAACGTTCCATGATTGGGTAGAATATATTATTCTATAGTAGTATATGGGAAAGTATTGTAGGATTATAATTCCCATATATATATATATATATATATTTGTATTATTTAAGATTGTTTATAAGTATCTCATGTTACGGCTGGATCGGCAATACATATTCGGGATTCTTGATCGTAGGACAGAAATGGCTTAAGTGACAACGACACGCTCGATTCCAGTCCCAAATACTATATGCTCCAGACAACAAAAGCACCAACGCCCTACAGAGTTATCGTCTACGGTAACGAGGTACCTTAACTCGGCGAAAGTGTACAACAGGGGTAGGCTATGAGGCTAAACTCCCTCAGACATTTATAGGTTACGTTATTACTAAAGAAATGCAATACTCAAGAAACTACGTTAATATTAAGCCTCTAATAATGTAGAATAGAAGCAGGCTAAAGGTATGACAGTGAAATGCTAAATGACAAATGTACACGCCTACTTGAAAGCGCGTGCACTACACTAACTGTCCCCTACTAACATGCACTAGCATGTAGCATACAAGATGTTCATGATCCAGTAGATACCTAATAATACACATGGGAGGAACATAAATAGTAGTCACTTATTATAATAATGAATCTATACTTGGAATAACTAAAAGGTTGCAGGCAACAGTACTGCGCCGGTAGCCTACTACCACATAGGCTACTTCGCTTCTCTCACTCTGTCTCCCCTCCGAGTCCGTATGCGCCCTACGCAACAGAACTCCGGACACAGCAGCAAAACGACAGTGCAGTTAATTGATACATGAAAGTATTAATAGTGTTGTCTTGTGTGTGAGTAATGTGTATTGTAAAGTGTTATAGATATATACTTAAAGAGAGCTGCAATGCATAGTAAAATAAAGATATATCCCACTCATCATCCCCATGTGTTCTAGCTAGCAGGCCAAGTCACAGGAACAACGAGTCCCAGCACCGAAAGCGAGAACCCAGGAGAAGACTGTAGAGAACACAAGGACAGATAAATTACGTTACTCTACTATACCGGCACTACGAGCGAGCTGTAGTCTCGGGTGCTACACTCGCTCCTGGCTCGGTATGCAAATCAAGGCTAAGTCCTCGTCCCTCTACAGACAACTCCTGGGCATGGTCGGGCTCTTACACATGGCACCAGTCTAGTCACAAAGGGGATGATGAGCAGGGCATATAACTCGTGAACATGTAGAACGTTCACCAACTATCCTCATCAAGAAGATCGCTGTTCACATTAACCCCTTAAATCTAATACATGTAAATATATGCTTGTCCTAAGAGTAATACGAGAGGTGAGTGCTGAAACTCCTTTAGGACCTCAAGGGAAGGTTATGCATTTAAATAGAGAGAAGAATGAAATGAGAGTAATGTCGTCAGAGAGAAAGAGTGCAACCGTGAGAAGTTGGGGGAGAGAGCAAGGAATGTTAGAATCTCAAAGGTTCTAGGCAACCTGGTCAAGGAACACACAGCCAACCTCCAGGCAGTGTGCTGTACGACAACATGGGCCCAGCCCAGGCAGGCAACAATGGACTACCAACCCTATCGCGCCTAGCTATAAGGGCAAGGCTGCCAACCAGTCCATACGTCTGGCAACCACCCGGCCGACAGCGCGGCGCGTTGCTACCCTCTTGCTCTGAAGCCCAACTCACTCTCTCTCTCTGAACTCTCATTGTCTTATCTATCAACTTCTCTATTGATACTACATATTAAATGGAAGGTCTCGACATGGCTTAAAACAAAACCCACCACTGGTTAGCACATGACGAGACCTTTGCAGAGATACAAAGAACATAGTTATAAGTTGTCACACTTAATATACATTGCGGCTGACGGTAGCCAGATCACGGGCGGTACAGTGGAGTACCAAGGAGTACAATCAGGTTGCGTTGCCCAGCACTGGGGTGCGTCACACTCATTGTAAAGAAGATGGGATACATTTTCCATATGTTATGCGCGTGCACAGTATGTCACGACAGAGACAAACATAACGCGCTCGCACACTCTCCAACCAACCTCCGTCCCAGCTACACACGCTAAGCCTTCTTCCTATAGTTTCATAATCAGGTGTTTTCGCTTCACTTTCATCTCATATTCCATATAGTCATTACATCATCATCTTTGTTAGTTAGCACAAACTTAACGTAAATATCTAGCCTATCCTAGCCTATTGTAGCCTCTTTTCATACTTTGTTTACTATACTAACCACTTCCAGTTATCTAGCCTATTTTCCGCCATCCTCCAATCACCAGCTGAGCTCATCAAAGGGTAATTATATTTCTATATGGTTAATACTTATTCATTATCAAATACACAGTCCACTTATCTAAATTAGCCATAGCCCTATCTTATTTTTATTTGTTAATGAAATAATTTAATAGCTGAATCATAATAAACATATATATTTTCTATGATTATATTATGATAATATTGTGTTTATTTATAGTGATTTATTTTAATACAATTAAAATATAAATTAAATTAATTAGTATACGTTATGATTTTGCTCACCAGCTCTGCTTTCCATGTGTTAATGAGCTATGGGAGCTTTTAATTATCATAAACCTTTACGGGACTCGGACGAGGGCTCCCATTCAGGGAGTATACCGAGCTCGCAAGCGAGGGACAGCCGCAGCCGAGGTGTATGGCGATACTCACAGTCGTAACTCACCCGCCGGACGTTAACGCCGGCGGGCGGACCTGACGCTCTGATGACGGACGAGAACAGGTTGAGTTCCATTTATCTATTTTCCGCCGCCAGACGCATCTCTAATGTGCCACGTAGTCAACAAACTACAGGATTAGCGAGGCGTAGTCTCGCTAATCGCGCCCCTGTGGCCGGCGCAGTGTGGTACCAGCATTTGAACACGTGGTGCCCGCACCCAATGTCACTCCTGGTCGGGTTGTTCCACTTAGAACACAACTGGCAACCTAGATACCTCGTGGACTTGTTAATTTTGGACATTCAGCAGGCCAAGTGGCTAGCACCATATGGTAGCGACGTGACCAAGATATTCGCGAATCAATATACCCAGTCTACAAAGCGACAGTTTCAATCGCATTGGCAAGCTTTTACGTCTCGGATTCTTAGAACAACACAAACTGTGACCTCGGTGGCGTTGGTTGTTTATTGTTTAATTTATCTGTTCATGCAGAAACATTTATCTGAAAGTGATTTATGTTTTTGTGGGTAGGTTTTAAACTCCGCCCACCTCCCCATCGGCTCAGGCCTACATGGTCTCTGGACGAAGCATCGTCGTTATTCTCGTTCCCGTATGTACCAAAGACTGCAGATTTTACAAAAGGGCAGTATTCCTTATGGCTTTGGCTACCGGGAACAGAGTATCTGAGCTGGCGGCGATGAGCAACGCACCTAATTGCCTCAGGTTTGATAGGCTTCATGCGTGTATTCACATTGCACCTTCCCTAGGATTCATAGCCGAGTTTGAGCACAGTGAACACGTGTTTTCAGAGTTCACGGTGCCGGCGTTAAACAGGGGAAAGGTGCACCATCTTTTTTGCCCAGTGCAAGCTCTAACCAAATATTTAAGAGTGGCACCTCTAAATCACCAGGGTGCTTTATGGGTCGCAAGTCCGGTTGAACGCTTGATGGAGCGTACACGGGCTTCTCTCTTGGTCGAGGACTTTAAAGAGAAGAATCCCGGCGTTGTGGGTAAGACCCACGATTTACGCAAGGGGAGAGCCCCTTTACGTTTCCTTAATAATCTTTCGGTGGAAGTTATTACGTCCACACAGTTGTGGGCCTCTAATAAGGAGTTTTTTGCCTCGATACCTTTCAGTAGCTCTGGCCAAACCTTCCTTGCCATGTATAGCTTTACGGCAGAGGGTCTAGGTGGCCCTTTTAGTCACGTTTTGTTTAATTTCAAGAAAAAGGGGGGGGGGGGGGGGGAGGGTGCAGTCAGTGTGACATAGGACACCCTAGACCCCTCCGGAGTATGTGTTTGGAACATACGAGCTGTGATACTGGTTGTAGGCATTGTATTATAAAATTTCTCTGTAGTATTCATTGCAGGAAATTGTGCTAAAGGCCAATAGTAGTGTTACAACAATTCTTGTTGTAAGTAGCCTTGGCTGTGAAGCAATAGATTTTGAGAAATCTCGGTAGTTGCAACTACGACTTTTACTTTTGAAGTACCTACTTCTGCATAAGTACACGAGTTCAGTACTTCTACGAATGTACAAGAATTAATTTATGTTTGGTTATATTTTTAGGAATATATCCACTAGTTAATGGGGTTTATATGTGCACATGTAAACTTAAAAGTTTTTAGTTTTCACCACTTACTTTAAGTGGGGTGCCTTCTTAACTAGCAGATCTGTGCACAGAGTCTCAGAGTTAACCCTTTTTCAAGCAGGCTTCTTTGAAGCACGCTCCTGCTTGTACCCCTTTTTGAAGATTTAGACTGTATAAAGTTTATGCACCCGAATATCTCTTGAGGCAAGTAAATTGTTCCATAAATTTAATCTTTTTAGGGTCAATTATTGTGACTGTATTCTAAAATTTGACATCAATAATTTTAATCAAGCATTTTTAACTTGAAGTTTCTTGTATAACCTCTGCTTACTTTTTGTCTGTATTTATTGTTTATCTTTTTCTTTTTCTATTATTATTATTATTAATATTAATATTGATGATTTTTTAAATTTATTGTTCTTGTTAAAAGAGTACTCTTTGTTTAAATCTGTTGTTACTTCATATTTTGCAATTATTTGTCTTTATATTTTATGTATTCATTGTCGATAGTATCAATTGCTTACTTTTGCGATTTGCTTAGTTTATTTGTGCTATAAATGTAGGTTATTTGTAGGGTAGTTATTGATAGGGGTCACTTGAGGCATGCTATGCTTACAGGTACCTACCCGATAGCACTATCGTTAGTGAGTGCTGTACTGTATTTTATATATTATTTTGTAATAGTATAGATATCTTATCAATATTTGTATTTTGTACTATTTTAATGTCTTGTCATGTTGCAAATTTGATTTTAAATAATAATTTGACATTTAACATATAGTTTCTTTATTCATGCAGAGTTTAGTAAAATTTGCCAGAACGTCCCGGACTTCCCAAACTTGACTACTTCCTTTAACGTGACGATAGTGCGTTGTTATATGTGCGATTAGTTTGCTTGGGAAACAGATTAACTTGCTCATGTAGTAATGTACACCCTATGTGGTGGATTGTGTTCTTTTATTTAATAATTTTCATTTTAGTAAACGTTGTTTCCACATAGCGATTTTGATAATTTAATTTGACTTTATATTGTCCTTGTCCCAATTTTGGTTTGTTTAGTTTGCAAGTTTTACATTTTAATTTATATAGGTTCAGGGACAGTATAGATGTGAGGACGGTCTGTACTAGTGGCAACTTTAGTGTACGACGTGTTCCCCATGTACTGTCCCTTCCTTTACTTGTACTCGTTGACGAACCAGGACCGGCCACGGACTATGTGTCAGATTATTCTTTGTACCCTCGCACCCGGCAAAATTATAAAAACTTAAAAATGAAAAATAATAATGAAAATAACCGGCGTCTTTTCGATGATAACTGTAAATGTAAACTCTGTGTGAATGAATTTGATTTTGAACATCAAACATTTTTTAAAAGTTACATTACCAATACAAAATGTTTGTTTCTAAATTCTTCTGTTAATGTAACATCTCCATGTAAAGTAAAGAATGTTATCTATTTAATAACCTGTGAGAAATGTGGTATACAATATGTTGGAAAGACGGAGCAATGTTTTAGAGAAAGAGCCTACGGGCATAGATCAGGAATTAAGAACGGCATCGACTCCAAGATTCTTCTATATAAGCATTTTAACACAGATTGTACTAAATTTGATTGTAAATACAAAATTATAGAAATTGTTCAAAGTAATCAAAATGTTTTAGATAGAGAAAATTATTGGATTGGAAAATTAATGACCATCTATCCATTTGGACTTAACAATCAAATAAAAAATGTAGGCAACATTTTGTATAAAGATTTATTAAAAAACGATTTTAATAACCCATATTTTAACTTCCCTGTTTTAAACAGAAGACCTGGTAGACACGGTAAAAGAAGACTAAATACATTTAATAAAAAGAAAAACAGGTCTGATATTAAAATTATTGTTAATAATTTATATTCATTATATCGAAATTTCGGAATTAAAAAATTAAAAGACTCATTGAAAGGACTACAAAAGAAAAGTTTTGCTCCTTTTATAGAAAATATTCTAAATAATAAACATAATTTCACAAATAAATTTAAGAATATAGTCTTTGCTTTTATGGGATATATTAGAGCTAATTCTAAGAAATCCAAAGATAACCGTATTAAAGATAAAGTCATGTCCACTTTAAATTATTCCTCTAAAATTTTAGACAAAATTAATGTTAACAGTCTTATTAATTCAAAGAAAGTTAAGTCCATGTTACCAGATGGTTGTAAAGATTTCAAACCATTAATAGTGTATTCATATGAACGACCTGTTGGGTCTATTATTTGTAATTATAATAAAGTTTTAGGAAATCTTTCAGATAATGATATTTTCAATAATAATAAATGCGTGTGTGAAAGAGTCATGGATATGCCAGCTAGCAGACGTGATGCACTAGCAAAGTTCATTTATAGTCCGATATGTCACATATTAACAGGTGATGTAGAACTAGTTAAACATTTGCAAACGACAAATTAGCGGAGCTATGTCGTAAAGGGTTTAAATTTAGAATAGGGAGTAATAAAGTAACATGGGACATAATTTTAAAAGATATTGTTTTTTCAGTCAATAAATTAAAAGATAAATTGTTAAAAATTGCGTGCTGCAATGCAAGAGAACTAGAAGCATGGTCTAAATTATTAATTAAGTTAATTAGAAATAAAATTTTCTCGCTTAAAAATGAATTTAATCTTTCAGATTTTATAGACTATAATTATAATAAGCTTAAAGCTGATTTAATAAATTTACATAAACATTTTGTAATCACTACAGTAGATAAAGCCAGCAATAATTATAGCTTCACATGTAAGAAATTTTATCTTGAAAATATGAAAAAAAGAATTAGGTATTAAGGGTAACATATTACGTAAAAATATTTGCGGTAATTCTGTTTATGAAATTCAAAATAATCTGAATATTGATAACTTAATCGATGAACATACCAAGAAAAATATAATATTTGATATTAAACTTTCTGATAAGAACAAGTGCAGTGCAAAATTATACATGTTACCTAAATTTCATAAAAGACCTTATAAATATCGCTTTATTGCCGGAGCAAAATTTGCTACCACTAAAACTCTATCAGAACAAGTCGTAAATTGCTTAAAATACATTAAAAGTACTCATAAAAGATATTGTAATACCATCATGAAAAGAACTGGCATTAACCTGACAAGCGCTAAATAGACCTAGGGGCTAGGGTAGTTATTTGTGCATTTCTAGCCTTGGATTCTGACAGAATTCGTTATATTTACAATATAGAGCATTATTTGTTTTCGGTATGCTTTTATTTTACATATATGATGTATATAGAACCTTCAAGAGTGCTAAGATAAGTGGGAAAAGCATTTGGGTGGTGAAAAACGAAGATATTGGCCACCCGGTCATAATCTCAGGCGAGAGAGAGCCACAGGCAACCCTCCTCTCTCGCTGTCTGTGAGGTAACTGAGACGAGCGGGGCGGTGTGGGCCGGTGTCTGGGTGTTGCATAACGATCTTTTCTGCAACCACTTGTGCTACATTATCGCGGGAGAGAAAAAACCGATAAATGATGATAATAAGAGGAAAATAGGTGATAATTGAGGAGGGGAGGGAGGGGGGAATAAGGTGGGGAAGGAGGGGAGGGGGGTGGGTGAGATTTACATGGATGAGTACTGGAGGGGAATTATCTCACCTAGAGACAAATTCCTTTGTTTTGATAGGCCCTTTTTTTTATGGAAGGCTTTTTTTATGGTCTTGCTTCCGTGAGGCCTATCGCGTTCCCTATAGGAAGCCTTCCGTGAGGCCTATCGCGCTTGCCGGGTTAACTATTATTGGAGTGTTGACAATTCGTTAGAAGTTATTGATAAAATAAATACCATGCCGAAAGTTACCTCGGTACATAGCTTCGACTTTTCAACTTTGTATACCAATTTGCCTTTAGATTTAGTATATTCAGAGCTTTGCTTTATTATAGATTTGCACTTTGACAGGTTCGTTAGGAATGGTAATTATTTCATAAATGTTTATACATATTTTAATAATGCATCACTTAGCTCTACTCCCACTAGTTCTGTATATTTTGATAGAGCTAAACTTAAAGATGCCCTTAAATTCCTCCTTTTCAATACTTATGTTAGATTCGGGCCGTACATTTTCAAACAAATATTAGGAATTCCTATGGGTGGAAATGCTAGCCCTTTAATTGCAGACTTATTCTTGCTTGCTTTAGAATTTAAATATATAAAACACTTAGTTGACAGTAGCAAGAAAAATACAATTCCAGAAAAATTAGCACTTGCTAAACTGTTAAGTAATAATAGTAGATATATTGATGATATTCTTGTTTGCAATTTGTTAAATTTTAATCAAGTTGCTAAACTTATTTACCCTAATTCTATTCCCCTCACACAATGTAACGTAAATTATAAAGTTGAAAATTTTCTTGATATAAATATAGAGATTGTTAATGAACAGTGCATACTTAAAGTATATCACAAAGTTGATGATTTTAATTATAACGTAATAAACTTTCCTTTCCCTAGTAGTAATATCGATAGTAAAATAACTTATAATTGTTTTTATTCCCAATTAATAAGATTTTGTAAAATCTGCACTAAAGTAGATGACTTTTGGGCTAGAGCTAGGTTACTATACAGACTCTTAGTGGACAGAGGTTTTGAGGCAAGTAAATTGTTCCATAAATTTAATCTCTTTAGGGTCAATTATTGTGACTGTATTCTAAAATTTGACATCAATAATTTTAATCAAGCATTTTTAACTTGAAGTTTCTTGTATAACCTCTGCTTACTTTTTGTCTGTATTTATTGTTTATCTTTTTCTTTTTCTATTATTATTATTAATATTAATATTGATGATTTTTTAAATTTATTGTTCTTGTTAAAAGAGTACTCTTTGTTTAAATCTGTTGTTACTTCATATTTTGCAATTATTTGTCTTTATATTATATGTATTCATTGTCGATAGTATCAATTGCTTACTTTTGCGATTTGCTTAGTTTATTTGTGCTATAAATGTAGGTTATTTGTAGGGTAGTTATTGATAGGGGTCACTTGAGGCATGCTATGCTTACAGGTACCTACCCGATAGCACTATCGTTAGTGAGTGCTGTACTGTATTTTATATATTATTTTGTAATAGTATAGATATCTTATCAATATTTGTATTTTGTACTATTTTAATGTCTTGTCATGTTGCAAATTTGATTTTAAATAATAATTTGACATTTAACATATAGTTTCTTTATTCATGCAGAGTTTAGTAAAATTTGCCAGAACGTCCCGGACTTCCCAAACTTGACTACTTCCTTTAACGTGATGATAGTGCGTTGTTATATGTGCGATTAGTTTGCTTGGGAAACAGATTAACTTGCTCATGTAGTAATGTACACCCTATGTGGTGGATTGTGTTCTTTTATTTAATAATTTTCATTTTAGTAAACGTTGTTTCCACATAGCGATTTTGATAATTTAATTTGACTTTATATTGTCCTTGTCCCAATTTTGGTTTGTTTAGTTTGCAAGTTTTACATTTTAATACAAAAGTAAGAATACTATGTGGTTGTTTGATTATCTGCTTTTCTAGAGTTATGATATGATTACGAATGTCCCCCTCCAGTCTTAGAAATCAGGCATGTTCGTCAATGATGGAGGGGCCACTAATAAATTATAGGTTTGACTCCTGTAAGGAGATAAAGAAAACCTAATATTTAGTAGTGGCCCCGTAATCATTGACGACTGGGGCCCTCATGACCATCCCCTTCCCATTCGTTGATGTATTAAGGATTTTGGTTTACTTGATATGTCAGTGAAGGAAAAATGACGCCTGAATCAGCGTCTGGTCAAAGATCCACACGAGTACATCCACGATATGATGGAAAGCTTATTGGATAGTTATTCTTATTTTCTTTTTGTTTTTTATTTTTTACGAAGTTTTTTCGTAGTGAGAACCCAATTCATAATGACTGAAGCCATGAGTGAGGTCGCGTGCGCTCATGATGAAGGCTCCTCAGATTTTAAATGCTCTGCGCGGTAGATTCAAACTACGGCGGATTAGTGTTTGAAGAGGATGCCTTATGTAATAGGCATGTTCATCAATGATTACGGGGCCACTACTAAATATTAGGTTTTCTTTATCTCCTTACAGGAGTCAAACCTATAGTATGTTCTTACATCCGAGAAGTAGATGTTATATATCTTAGAAGTTAAAACACCCACGCCTGCCCCTAGACCTCATATATCAATTTCCATGACGAGTATAGATATAGGTAACCCGTGCTCAGTCGCCCCTTACATTGTTCCTCTAGTAACTATTCATCTCTATAATATTAACTGCCACCAGTATTGATACGACATAGCGGCACTGTCCTAATGTCGTATTGTGCCAAGTGCAGATCAACCAGTTTTCATCACCTTATTAGGACGACGACTATAATGTCGTCGTTCATCTATGTATTCAATCCTTAGTTTAAGTATTAATGTTAACATTCCCTAACATATCTTGTCTTGCCAGACTAAGTTTCTGAAGACTCATCGCCCATAAAATCTATGTAGCCCATCCTTAGTTTAAGTATTAATGTTAACATTCCCTAACATATCTTGTCTTGCCAGACTAAGTTTCTGAAGACTCATCGCCCATAAAACCTATGTATTCAATCCTTAGTTTAAGTATTTATGTTAACATTTCCCTAACATATCTTGTCTTGCCAGACTAAGTTTCTGAAGACTCATCGCCCAAAAATCTATGTATTCGATCCTTAGGTTAAGTATCTTTATCCGCCATTGTGTTCACCTTTTTCCATTTACTTTTCCACAATTGTCATATGTCTTCCACTTACCTCCTTCGTATCCACAGTCCACACTACGCCATTTTACTTCGTGTCCTACACCTCTGACCCGCCCGATTCTACCTACACGATGATGAACAAGAATATACTTTCATATTAAAAACACCCATGCCCTGTCCCTAAGTTGAGCCAATGCCAATAAATCCGACAGCCATATATCTATGTATGTTGTTGCATCCGAGAAGTAGATGTTAAAACAAACCACATGTCCAAACTCATAAGAAATTAAGATACCCACGGGTACACCAAGATATAGAACCATTGCCCCCATAAGACTTAGACAGCCATGACTACAGATGTTAGCCACCTTGCTGTAACGTAATTCTTACCAACCAGAGATTGTATAGATAACCTTTGTTACCAATATATATCATAGTACCTCGAAACAATAACGCAGTACCCCTACGAACTGCCGCTTTCCTTTGGTTTATATTTCATAGAAAACACAGTTCCCAGGGACACCTAGACATGCAAGAAATTGTGTCAAATAATAGATCCATAACCCCTCGTATTGACGAGTAATAATACACCATGTTTTTTTCCCTACTTTATCCACAGTCAAGCACACACCTACAGTTAACCTCCTTCTCCCCCACCGCCCCACAATCCACATGATTCTATCTTTTCCAGACGCATATACCACCCCATATTTGCATCCCCCGGTAGCATTTGACTAACGTACTTTCACTGGCCTTTCAAACTCCAATATCAACTGTAGCCTAATGCCACCCCCACGCCCAGAGACCTTAGGGTCAAATTTCCCAGTAGCCCCCCTGAGCTTCCCCCCGTCTCATTAAGATACCCGCGCTTCTCGACTCTTGTCCGACCTAGCCTCTATCTCATACCTCTTGAAGATCCTTTAATTTTCCGTTACTAACGCTCTCCAACCTTTTATATATCTACTCCTATCCAGCTTACCTTCACTTAGTAGGCCAGAACAACATTAGAACTTTACTAAACCCCTTGCATGCCATCTATTCTCTTACAACCCATTCACAACCCTGTACCCCATGCTCATCGGTGCGAGGCTCGCCGCCTCGCCAGTAACTAACTTCTATTGCCATACTTCCAGATAAATGTGGCAGAGTTAGCAACTAGTCTCCACCACATCCAACAAGCCAGGCAATTAACAACCAACCGATTACACCCAGCTAGCCAAGGCACCTTCGGTTTTAATATTAAGAACACCCACATCTGTCTCATAAACAGAGGGTTATTACAAACACTGGTGATATGGCAAGCCCCTAGCCACAGCCGCCGGACGACCATCCCAGAGGGAGAGCGCCCGGCTACCCCTTTTTACCCACCCGAGGAGGGAGACACCCACCGCCGCGGAGGTATACCTGACCCCTGTTTTGACTTCCGGGTCATTGCCAGGTAGCATAGGAATTCTTCCTATCAATGAACTAAACATGCATGTCTAACCCCCTTACTCACTTCTCTGTACCCACAATAACCCATTCACCTGTTTGCATACTCGGATAGTCAAATTAGCACCTCAGCTATGCAATAGAACAAAGACTGAGCAATATAAGAGAGATGCCCCTATCACAGCTGTCCCAGTCCTCCCCGCAAAGTAGATCCAGTCTCCCTTCCATAAATACTTCCAGTATAGCCAAATTAGTACCTTTTACTAAGGCTCAGTTATATCACAAATTGAAGGCTTCCTATAGCCATGTGCCACAGCAGTAATCCCCATCTTAGCTAGTCCCCATAACGATTGAGAGCTCAAATAAGTCCATAAGACTCGAGATCCCTATTGTCTACAGGGTCCAGAACCGAGCCTATAAACCTAGCTTCCGCCCCCAGTCAAATCAGTTGAAAGTTAGACACCAACCAGTGGTCACTACCCTGAAGTTAACCTCTAGCTCTGCCCTTGTGTTGTTCCGGAGTTGAGAGATTCCTGAGCCGGCAGACTCCGTGGCAGAGAAGACTAATAGAAGCATCTGTCCATGTACAAGTCCCGACGTGCACCTTATAACCTTCACACAAATGACTGGATATATAAGTGTGTAGCCAGCACCGATCGCCAAGAGATCCGACTTGAGAACTTCCTACATTTGGACCACCTGGACGGCCGAGGAACCAGTCGCTAGCCCCCAACATCACCGGAAGCAAGATAACCAGGACCAGACCAACAAATAAGATTCAATATTCACTTTATTAGTACGAACGTGTCATAGTACGAGTTCGGCATTCACTTATTAACTTTTCTATGAAGTGGCTATAACCTTGCCCAGTGTAACTCATATTTAACCATTCCATTTGGGACGTACTAAGCGTATCAGTGTTCATTAATTAACAGGCGACATTGACTCGTAATTACCTTATTCAGATATTAAAACCCTAGTGATATCTAACGTTCGCCCACTGATTTGTGTTCTATGTATTTCTGCCAGAAGAATATAAACCTTAGATCAGTACCCCCTTGAGGTTACTAGAAATTCCGTGTTCTACAATATACGCGTGTCTAATTCTAACTGTGAGCTGCTACTTGGACACGCGACCAGCCAGTAAGAGATCTAATCCGTGAAATTGAATACATAAATATATTGAGGTCTTCCAGTAAAATAAAACTTGCTAACTAAACCCGTGATCAGAAGAGTATGCCTGAACATTGGATGTGGGAGACTAGGCTCCATCCAGATCCGCTAATGCTAGCAGTTCCCTTCTATTATTTGTTTTGTACGAGAATTACTATCTTTCCATGCTCTTTATTCACTTACTTAAATAAACGTGAACGTGTGTCGTGTTACCGTGTGTTTATTTTGTGTTCTCTATTCCTCATACCTTGTATTGTGCATGCAGCCTTATATACCCAGTCATATAGAGCTTACATTGACCATGTTAATCCTGTAGAAAAACAGGGCATAACAATATTGTTGATGTTGTTGTGACTGATACCTTCTTTTTTAGCTGTTCTGGTTACATGTTGAGCTACCTGGGTCGCCGATAGTGTTGTGTTGTGTTGTAGGTTTGGTTCATCAGCTGGACAGCAGCGTCATGTTGTAGGTGGAGGGGCACCAAAGCACGGGCTCGGGGGTGGTTGGTCACTGTTGTTGTCGTTCTTGTTCGTTGCTGTTACTTCATTGTCGATGTGTTTGCTAGAGCTTCCTGATTTTTTGGGTGTTCTGGTTGCATGTTGAGATACTTGGGTCGCCGATATATGTTGTAGTGATGGTACAGTTGGTGGCAGTGTATTGTTGGCAGGATGTTGGTAATAAGGTGGCACTGTGTGACCGGCGGCATCAGTTGTGTGTGTGAGGGGAGCTGCAGGTCGGATGTCGGATGTCGGATGTCGTCTCCAAGGGGCAGAATGCCTTAGCAACGGCAGCTCCCTGAAGATTTAAGTTTACTTGATATTTCCTAGTTTACATTCAATGGTTTTTATCTTTCTTATTGGGGGACAATAACAAATTTGTCTGCTATTTTTCCCGCCTTTGGTGCGTCACAGCCCCCCCAAGATTTTAGATAATCGACCTTAGAAGCATTATCAAAATCTGACAGGCAACCAACCGACCTGCTACCCTTAGCTGCCACTAATTGCAAAAGGTGCACAACAACTGAAGTGTGAATTATACATAAAACACAATATCGCATGCATCATGCTACAACAATAAAGAGTTACAAAACTAAAAAAAAGAAAGAGTTTTCTCGTTTATTTTATTGTTTTATAATCTTTTTGGACGGCGTTATGATAGCCTAATTTTACTCCTGCTCAACCCACACACCGTGCACGACTATCTTGGATCATCAACCCTTGATAGACAATCTGCTATCACGTTCTCACTCCCGGCAATATGCTGAATGTGGAGATTATACTCTTGGAGCATTAGGGACCACCTGGTCAACCGCATATTCCGATTGTGAAACTGATTTAGGAATTTCAAGGGATGATGGTCCGTATAAATCGTCACTACCGGGCCGTAGGCTGGAACATAAACTTCGAAATGTTTGAGCGACAAAACGATAGCCAGAAGCTCCTTCTCTATAGCCGAGTAATTCCTTTGTGCCGAATTAAACTTGCGAGAAAAGAAGCTCACTGGGTGTTCCAAGCCCTCGGAATCAGTCTGCAGTAACACTGCCCCGGCACCCACACCGCTGGCATCAGTCGCCAGCTGAAAACTCCTGGAGAAGTCTGGGGCCCTCAAAATCGGATGTGTACACAGCAGGTGCTTGACTAGGTCGAAAGCCCTCTGACACTCCGCAGCCCAACAGAACTTCACTGACTTCGACAGTAGATCAGTTAACGGTGCTAAGACAGTAGAGTATCCCCGGATGAAGCGCCTATAATAGCCTATCATACCTAGGAACCGCACGACCTGGCGCTTAGTGGTGGGCCTGGGAAACATATTGATAGCCTGTATCTTGCTCAGGGGGGGGCACACCCGGCCTAACCCGACCACAAAGCCAAGATACTGCACAGTAGCCTTTACAAACTCGCACTTCCTCAGGTTCACCACCAGCCCAGCATCGTGCAACTTCCTAAACAGGGTCTCTAAGTGCCTTAGGTGATTTTCAAAATCGTCATCATATACTATCACGTCATCAAGGTAGACCGTGCAGTTAGGGATTTCGTCACAAATATCGTTCATCAGGTTCTGAAACGTGGCAGGTGCGTTCTTAAGCCCATAAGGCATTACGTTACATTGGTAGGTCTTGCCATCTACCACAAAACCACAAACTTGCTTAGCTCGGTCCGACAGGGGTACTTGCCAGTAGCCTTTTACAAGATCAATTTTAGTAAGGTACTTTGCATTCCCTATCTTGTCCACGCTGTCGTCAACTCGAGGCAAAGGGTAAGGGTTGGTAGTGGTCAAGCCATTTAGCCTACGAAAATCTATGCAGAACCGCACCTTGCCGTCAGGTTTTGACTGCAACGTGACGGGTGATGTCCACTTCACATAACCTTCAGTGATCATCCCTCTCTCAACCATGTACTTTAACTCCTCCCGTAAAGCTGGCAACTTTACCGGGGCACACGGTAGGGCACTGACTTGAAGGGCACATTATCACCGACGTCCACGTCGTGCGTTACCTGAGTAGTGAGACCTGGGTGTTCGGCGAAAACAGAGGGGTATGACCTGAACAGGCCTAGGACAGCAGCACCCTGGTGCTCAGGCAGGTGACTTACAACTTGCCTAGCCTCTTGTTCAGTATTCCCCGCCCACTGTTCCGCGGAAATGACACAGTCCCAGCTATCCTCCTCAGCAGCATGACTGTCCCCACCTCCTTCTCCACCCTGGCCGCTGCAGGCCAGCACAGGGACAGTGAGAGGCTCTGAGGGGCGTCTCACATACTCTTTCATGAGGTTAACATGACATAACTGATGTTTTTTCCTACGGTCAGGTGTTGCAACGAGATAATCAAGGTCGGACAGTTTCTTAGCCACCACATACGGCCCAATGAACTTGGCAGAAAGGGGGTGTCCAGGCAAAGGTAAAAGCAACATTACCTCCTGACCCACCGAAAACTCCCGAAGCGTCACCTTGGCGTCATACTGGTGCTTCATGACCGCCTGTGCATTAACCAAGTTATTACCTGCCGCTGCCATGCAACCTATAAGTCTCTCCCGGCTCGCATCCCCATCTTCCTCCAACTCTATGGCACCATTGCTATAACGAGCTAGGCTAGCGTCTTGCAGCTGCTGCTCACTAATGTCCCCGGGCGTCAATGCATCAAGATGGTTTTGTAATAAGACATTACCCCGGCTAGTAGGCTCTACTGCCTTAGTGGCTCTCGCTACAGCTCTTGCCTCACGCGAAGTCTTACCCAACTCTGCCTTGTTACACACCATATCTGGGCCAGAGTCAACTCCCGTGTTTATTATAGGTCCAAGTACCGAATCACCGAGAAGTGCAGCAGAATCAATGTCCCTTTTCCTGCCCTTAGCAACCTTCTCCTGATCCTTCCTCCACTGTCCCCGAGGTTGAGTGCTAGGCTGTGCAGGAGCCGCAGAGCGAGATCGGGTTACCACACAGGCCATCTCATCCTGTTGGCACCTCCCAACCCATTCCCGATTCTCACCATCCACGTCGGCCGCCCTCTCGGCAACGACTAAGGGTGGAGTCCCGGAAGTGGGCACCGCAAAGTCGTTGCCGGGAAGAAGGTCGCCGCCCTCAACTGGCAAACACTCAACGATCCCTACATCCAGCTCCCTGCACACCTCTCCCACTCTCAACTCCAACCTCACAAGTGGGTATGACCTCGTAGCATTTATACCCTGCACCACAACAACTCTGGCCGCATTTATCGGTTTCCCTGTGAAGTTCCTCAACAAAGTTTGCGAAGCCCCCGTATCCCTCAGCAAGTCAACCCTCCGTAGTTCACTCCCCCAGCTCACAAACCCGTGTCCCCGATGGCTACAGAAAGTGTCCCGGACAGGTGTCGAGCCTTCCGTACGCTTCTTTACCGCGTGTGCCTCAGCTGCTGACAACCTACCCCGGGCAGTTGCTGCAGCCTTCAGAGACACACCGATACTGTGAACCAATGACACCGGCTTAGCGGGAGTGTTACTAGGGCACTCACGTGAATAATGGCCTAGCTTCTGACATTTGTAACATTTCACATCCCCAATGGGCTTCTTCCCTTGTGCGGGCGAAGAAGGGGCCTGACCTTTAGTAAACGGGAGAGGCTTGTGTTTGTAGGTGTTATTAGGTGCAATGCTTTTATTGTGGTTATGTGTGTCATAGGATTTGTTATTATCGAAAACTCTGGTGGGTGGGGTATAGCGCCCCTTCTGCCCTGACTCAGCCCTCTGAGCGGCACCGCAACCACGAATCAATGATAATCTGAGGTCTGCCATCTTGGCAGCCTCCTCTACTGTCTTGGGACATTTTTCCTTAATGTTCAGCGTTAGATCGGTTCCAGTACATTTGTAAAACTGTTCCAGATAGAAAAGTTGCTTAATTTCCTCAGCCGACTCTGCGTGCTCGGACCGAAACCAGTTATTACATGCATCTGTTAAGTCCCGTGCGTGCTCCATAAAACTGACGTCGCTCTTCTTATTCACGCCACGGAACTTCAATCTATAAGTTTCGGGTTGCAGTTCGTAGGCCCGGAGCACAGCCTCCTTCACCAGTCCATACACGACACTCTCGTCCAGTGACAGTGCATCGTAGGCTTTCAACCCCTTACCCACTAGACGTGATGAAACTAATGCTGCCCATTTAACCTCCGGCCAGTCATACTCACGACACTTCTTTTCGAAACGAGCAAAAAACTCAGTCACTGCTGTCTCATCAAATGCGGGTACTAACTTAATTAAATGCGAAAGTGAGTCTGTAACCCGGTGCCCACCACCGAGATGACGCCCCGTGGTCTCTACTCTAGACTTCTCGACATCCATTTCAGCCTGGTACCTGGTTGCATCCTGATTGGCTTGGATTCTAGCAACCTCTATGCGTTCTATACTAGCCTGTTGTATCCGAGTCTCCTGCAGCTTAATCCGTTCTATTACTAGCCGGTTGTAACCGAGTCTCCTGCAGCTTAATAGGTTCTATACTAGCCTGTTGACTCTCTCTCGCAACTTAAGCTTAGCTAATTCTAGCTGAAATAACATCTCAGGAGACAGGCCTGGGGGGGGAGAGCACAAAATGGGGGATCCACACCGAGACGTGTTTACGGGTAAGCCAGCTTGCCATTGAGAACCCTCCTGCTGCATCGTGCTAAGACTCGCTGGCTGAGGGCCCAGCTCAGGGGTAGAGTGGAATGGAGGCTTGGAGGGAACCCCCCAAGACCCCACTCCACCCACCGCCCCATCGCCATCACCCAACAAACATGCCACCAAATTCTTCTTGGGCCAACTGTCAGGACAGTCCCGCCCCAAAACCGTGGCTAAACAGCGAAGACCGTAACAATCAATAGCCTGCAGGCGCTGTTCGGTCAAAGGTGTCTGCAAAAATGCCCGGGCATCCCTCTCTCCACTTATAACACTCCCCTCCCTAAATATCTGCTGTACTTGCTGGTCACTAGGCTGTACCGTGTTATCCTCCCCCGTAAATGATGGGTCATTAGACATAGTGCTGGTTATACAATTGCTGTTCATAAACAAAAAAAAGTGCTTATTACTAATTGCAGTCTCGACTCACAAAATGTTAAAGATGCTTGAATGACTCTACTCTAGACACCTAACGAAACAATCTGCAAGTCCACCAATACAATAATGACACAATAAAAAATTCCTCCAATATGCAAGAAAATTCTAGCCAGCTCTACTAGGTAGCATAGAATAGTTCTCCAAAAAACATGTGATAGGATACTACTGAATCTTGTGCAAGGTCGCCATTTTGTTACGGCTGGATCGGCAATACATATTCGGGATTCTTGATCGTAGGACAGAAATGGCTTAAGTGACAACGACACGCTCGATTCCAGTCCCAAATACTATATGCTCCAGACAACAAAAGCACCAACGCCCTACAGAGTTATCGTCTACGGTAACGAGGTACCTTAACTCGGCGAAAGTGTACAACAGGGGTAGGCTATGAGGCTAAACTCCCTCAGACATTTATAGGTTACGTTATTACTAAAGAAATGCAATACTCAAGAAACTACGTTA
This sequence comes from Paralithodes platypus, assembly GCA_032716605.1. Classification (NCBI taxonomy): domain Eukaryota; kingdom Metazoa; phylum Arthropoda; class Malacostraca; order Decapoda; family Lithodidae; genus Paralithodes; species Paralithodes platypus. The sequence goes on from CM064582.1 coordinate 65,498,330, forward strand.
ATATTAAGCCTCTAATAATGTAGAATAGAAGCAGGCTAAAGGTATGACAGTGAAATGCTAAATGACAAATGTACACGCCTACTTGAAAGCGCGTGCACTACACTAACTGTCCCCTACTAACATGCACTAGCATGTAGCATACAAGATGTTCATGATCCAGTAGATACCTAATAATACACATGGGAGGAACATAAATAGTAGTCACTTATTATAATAATGAATCTATACTTGGAATAACTAAAAGGTTGCAGGCAACAGTACTGCGCCGGTAGCCTACTACCGCATAGGCTACTTCGCTTCTCTCACTCTGTCTTCCCCTCCGAGTCCGTATGCGCCCTACGCAACAGAACTCCGGACACAGCAGCAAAACGACAGTGCAGTTAATTGATACATGAAAGTATTAATAGTGTTGTCTTGTGTGTGAGTAATGTGTATTGTAAAGTGTTATAGATATATACTTAAAGAGAGCTGCAATGCATAGTAAAATAAAGATATATCCCACTCATCATCCCCATGTGTTCTAGCTAGCAGGCCAAGTCACAGGAACAACGAGTCCCAGCACCGAAAGCGAGAACCCAGGAGAAGACTGTAGAGAACACAAGGACAGATAAATTACATTACTCTACTATACCGGCACTACGAGCGAGCTGTAGTCTCGGGTGCTACACTCGCTCCTGGCTCGGTATGCAAATCAAGGCTAAGTCCTCGTCCCTCTACAGACAACTCCTGGGCATGGTCGGGCTCTTACACATGGCACCAGTCTAGTCACAAATGGGATGATGAGCAGGGCATATAACTCGTGAACATGTAGAACGTTCACCAACTATCCTCATCAAGAAGATCGCTGTTCACATTAACCCCTTAAATCTAATACATGTAAATATATGCTTGTCCTAAGAGTAATACGAGAGGTGAGTGCTGAAACTCCTTTAGGACCTCAAGGGAAGGTTATGCATTTAAATAGAGAGAAGAATGAAATGAGAGTAATGTCGTCAGAGAGAAAGAGTGCAACCGTGAGAAGTTGGGGGGAGAGAGCAAGGGATGTTAGAATCTCAAAGGTTCTAGGCAACCTGGTCAAGGAACACACAGCCAACCTCCAGGCAGTGTGCTGTACGACAACATGGGCCCAGCCCAGGCAGGCAACAATGGACTACCAACCCTATCGCGCCTAGCTATAAGGGCAAGGCTGCCAACCAGTCCATACGTCTGGCAACCACCCGGCCGACAGCGCGGCGCGTTGCTACCCTCTTGCTCTGAAGACCAACTCACTCTCTCTCTCTGAACTCTCATTGTCTTATCTATCAACTTCTCTATTGATACTACATATTAAATGGAAGGTCTCGACATGGCTTAAAACAAAACCCACCACTGGTTAGCACATGACGAGACCTTTGCAGAGATACAAAGAACATAGTTATAAGTTGTCACACTCAATATACATTGCGGCTGACGGTAGCCAGATCACGGGCGGTACAGTGGAGTACCAAGGAGTACAATCAGGTTGCGTTGCCCAGCACTGGGGTGCGTCACACTCATTGTAAAGAAGATGGGATACATTTTCCATATGTTATGCGCGTGCACAGTATGTCACGACAGAGACAAACATAACGCGCTCGCACACTCTCCAACCAACCTCCGTCCCAGCTACACACGCTAAGCCTTCTTCCTATAGTTTCATAATCAGGTGTTTTCACTTCACTTTCATCTCATATTCCATATAGTCATTACATCATCATCTTTGTTAGTTAGCACAAACTTAACATAAATATCTAGCCTATCCTAGCCTATTGTAGCCTCTTTTCATACTTTGTTTACTATACTAACCACTTCCAGTTATCTAGCATATTTTACGCCATCCTCCAATCACCAGCTGAGCTCATCAAAGGGTAATTATATTTCTATATGGTTAATACTTATTCATTATCAAATACACAGTCCACTTATCTAAATTAGCCATAGCCCTATCTTATTTTTATTTGTTAATGAAATAATTTAATAGCTGAATCATAATAAACATATATATTTTCTATGATTATATTAGATAATATTGTGTTTATTTATAGTGATTTATTTTAATACAATTAAAATATAAATTAAATTAATTAGTATACGTTATGATTTTGCTCACCAGCTCTGCTTTCCATGTGTTAATGAGCTATAGGAGCTTTTAATTATCATAAACCTTTACGGGACTCGGACGAGGGCTCCCATTCAGGGAGTATACCGAGCTCGCAAGCGAGGGACAGCCTGAGGTGTGTGGCGATACTCACAGTCGTAACTCACCCGCCGGACGTTAACGCCGGCGGGCGGACCTGACGCTCTGATGACGGACGAGAACAGGTTGAGTTCCATTTATCTATTTTCCGCCGCCAGACGCATCTCTAATGTGCCACGTAGTCAACAAACTACAGGATTAGCGAGGCGTAGTCTCGCTAATCGCGCCCCTGTGGCCGGCGCAGTGTGGTACCAGCATTTGAACACGTGGTGCCCGCACCCAATGTCACTCCTGGTCGGGTTGTTCCACTTAGAACACAACTGGCAACCTAGATACCTCGTGGACTTGTAATTTTGGACATTCAGCAGGCCAAGTGGCTAGCACCATATGGTAGCGACGTGACCAAGATATTCGCGAATCAATATACCCAGTCTACAAAGCGACAGTTTCAATCGCATTGGCAAGCTTTTACGTCTCGGATTCTTAGAACAACACAAACTGTGACCTCGGTGGCGTTGGTTGTTTATTGTTTAATTTATCTGTTCATGCAGAAACATTTATCTGAAAGTGATTTATGTTTTTGTGGGTAGGTTTTAAACTCCGCCCACCTCCCCGTCGGCTCAGGCCTACATGGTCTCTGGACGAAGCATCGTCGTTATTCGTTCCCGTATGTACCAAAGACTGCAGATTTTACAAAAGGGCAGTATTCCTTATGGCTTTGGCTACCGGGAACAGAGTATCTGAGCTGGCGGCGATGAGCAACGCACCTAATTGCCTCAGGTTTGATAGGCTTCATGCGTGTATTCACATTGCACCTTCCCTAGGATTCATAGCCGAGTTTGAGCACAGTGAACACGTGTTTTCAGAGTTCACGGTGCCGGCATTAAACAGGGGAAAGGTGCACCATCTTTTTTGCCCAGTGCAAGCTCTAACCAAATTTTAAGAGTGGCACCTCTAAATCACCAGGGTGCTTTATGGGTCGCAAGTCCGGTTGAACGCTTGATGGAGCGTACACGGGCTTCTCTCTTGGTCGAGGACTTTAAAGAGAAGAATCCCGGCGTTGTGGGTAAGACCCACGATTTACGCAAGGGGAGAGCCCCTTTACGTTTCCTTAATAATCTTTCGGTGGAAGTTATTACGTCCACGCAGTTGTGGGCCTCTAATAAGGATGTTTTTGCCTCGATACCTTTCAGTAGCTCTGGCCAAACCTTCCTTGCCATGTATAGCTTTACGGCAAAGGGTCTAGGTGGCCCTTTTAGTCACGTTTTGTTTAATTTCAAGAAAGAGGGGGGGGGGGGGGAGGGTGCAGTCAGTGTGACATAGGACACCCTAGACCCCTCCGGAGTATGTGTTTGGAACATACGAGCTGTGATACTGGTTGTAGGCATTGTATTATAAAATTTCTCTGTAGTATTCATTGCAGGAAATTGTGCTAAAGGCCAATAGTAGTGTTACAACAATTCTTGTTGTAAGTAGCCTTGGCTGTGAAGCAATAGATTTTGAGAAATCTCGGTAGTTGCAACTACGACTTTTACTTTTGAAGTACCTACTTCTGCATAAGTACACGAGTTCAGTACTTCTACGAATGTACAAGAATTAATTTATGTTTGGTTATATTTTTAGGAATATATCCACTAGTTAATGGGGTTTATATGTGCACATGTAAACTTATAAGTTTTTAGTTTTCACCACTTACTTTAAGTGGGGTGCCTTCTTAACTAGCAGATCTGTGCACAGAGTCTCAGAGTTAACCCTTTTTCAAGCAGGCTTCTTTGAAGCACGCTCCTGCTTGTACCCCTTTTTGAAGATTTAGACTGTATAAAGTTTATGCACCCGAATATCTCTTGAGGCAAGTAAATTGTTCCATAAATTTAATCTTTTTAGGGTCAATTATTGTGACTGTATTCTAAAATTTGACATCAATAATTTTAATCAAGCATTTTTAACTTGAAGTTTCTTGTATAACCTCTGCTTACTTTTTGTCTGTATTTATTGTTTATCTTTTTCTTTTTCTATTATTATTATTATTAATATTAATATTGATGATTTTTTAAATTTATTGTTCTTGTTAAAAGAGTACTCTTTGTTTAAATCTGTTGTTACTTCATATTTTGCAATTATTTGTCTTTATATTATATGTATTCATTGTCGATAGTATCAATTGCTTACTTTTGCGATTTGCTTAGTTTATTTGTGCTATAAATGTACTAGGGTAGTTATTGATAGGGGTCACTTGAGGCATGCTATGCTTACAGGTACCTACCCGATAGCACTATCGTTAGTGAGTGCTGTACTGTATTTTATATATTATTTTGTAATAGTATAGATATCTTATCAATATTTGTATTTTGTACTATTTTAATGTCTTGTCATGTTGCAAATTTGATTTTAAATAATAATTTGACATTTAACATATAGTTTCTTTATTCATGCAGAGTTTAGTAAAATTTGCCAGAACGTCCCGGACTTCCCAAACTTGACTACTTCCTTTAACGTGACGATAGTGCGTTGTTATATGTGCGATTAGTTTGCTTGGGAAACAGATTAACTTGCTCATGTAGTAATGTACACCCTATGTGGTGGATTGTGTTCTTTTATTTAATAATTTTCATTTTAGTAAACGTTGTTTCCACATAGCGATTTTGATAATTTAATTTGACTTTATATTGTCCTTGTCCCAATTTTGGTTTGTTTAGTTTGCAAGTTTTACATTTTAATTTATATAGGTTCAGGGACAGTATAGATGTGAGGACGGTCTGTACTAGTGGCAACTTTAGTGTACGACGTGTTCCCCATGTACTGTCCCTTCCTTTACTTGTACTCGTTGACGAACCAGGACCGGCCACGGACTATGTGTCAGATTATTCTTTGTACCCTCGCACCCGGCAAAATTATAAAAACTTAAAAATGAAAAATAATAATGAAAATAACCGGCGTCTTTTCGATGATAACTGTAAATGTAAACTCTGTGTGAATGAATTTGATTTTGAACATCAAACATTTTTTAAAAGTTACATTACCAATACAAAATTTTTGTTTCTAAATTCTTCTGTTAATGTAACATCTCCATGTAAAGTAAAGAATGTTATCTATTTAATAACCTGTGAGAAATGTGGTATACAATATGTTGGAAAGACGGAGCAATGTTTTAGAGAAAGAGCCTACGGGCATAGATCAGGAATTAAGAACGGCATCGACTCCAAGATTCTTCTATATAAGCATTTTAACACAGATTGTACTAAATTTGATTGTAAATACAAAATTATAGAAATTGTTCAAAGTAATCAAAATGTTTTAGATAGAGAAAATTATTGGATTGGAAAATTAATGACCATCTATCCATTTGGACTTAACAATCAAATAAAAAATGTAGGCAACATTTTGTATAAAGATTTATTAAAAAACGATTTTAATAACCCATATTTTTAACTTCCCTGTTTTAAACAGAAGACCTGGTAGACACGGTAAAAGAAGACTAAATACATTTAATAAAAAGAAAAACAGGTCTGATATTAAAATTATTGTTAATAATTTATATTCATTATATCGAAATTTCGGAATTAAAAAATTAAAAGACTCATTGAAAGGCCTACAAAAGAAAAGTTTTGCTCCTTTTATAGAAAATATTCTAAATAATAAACATAATTTCACAAATAAATTTAAGAATATAGTCTTTGCTTTTATGGGATATATTAGAGCTAATTCTAAGAAATCCAAAGATAACCGTATTAAAGATAAAGTCATGTCCCCTTTAAATTATTCCTCTAAAATTTTAGACAAAATTAATGTTAACAGTCTTATTAATTCAAAGAAAGTTAAGTCCATGTTACCAGATGGTTGTAAAGATTTCAAACCATTAATAGTGTATTCATATGAACGACCTGTTGGGTCTATTATTTGTAATTATAATAAAGTTTTAGGAAATCTTTCAGATAATGATATTTTCAATAATAATAAATGCGTGTGTGAAAGAGTCATGGATATGCCAGCTAGCAGACGTGATGCACTAGCAAAGTTCATTTATAGTCCGATATGTCACATATTAACAGGTGATGTAGAACTAGTTAAACATTTTGCAAACGACAAATTAGCGGAGCTATGTCGTAAAGGGTTTAAATTTAGAATAGGGAGTAATAAAGTAACATGGGACATAATTTTAAAAGATATTGTTTTTTCAGTCAATAAATTAAAAGATAAATTGTTAAAAATTGCGTGCTGCAATGCAAGAGAACTAGAAGCATGGTCTAAATTATTAATTAAGTTAATTAGAAATAAAATTTTCTCGCTTAAAAATGAATTTAATCTTTCAGATTTTATAGACTATAATTATAATAAGCTTAAAGCTGATTTAATAAATTTACATAAACATTTTGTAATCACTACAGTAGATAAAGCCAGCAATAATTATAGCTTCACATGTAAGAAATTTTATCTTGAAAATATGAAAAAAGAATTAGGTATTAAGGGTAACATATTACGTAAAAATATTGCGGTAATTCTGTTTATGAAATTCAAAATAATCTGAATATTGATAACTTAATCGATGAAATACCAAGAAAATATAATATTTGATATTAAACTTTCTGATAAGAACAAGTGCAGTGCAAAATTATACATGTTACCTAAATTTCATAAAAGACCTTATAAATATCGCTTTATTGCCGGAGCAAAATTTGCTACCACTAAAACTCTATCAGAACAAGTCGTAAATTGCTTAAAATACATTAAAAGTACTCATAAAAGATATTGTAATACCATCATGAAAAGAACTGGCATTAACCTGACAAGCGCTAAATAGACCTAGGGGCTAGGGTAGTTATTTGTGCATTTCTAGCCTTGGATTCTGACAGAATTCGTTATATTTACAATATAGAGCATTATTTGTTTTCGGTATGCTTTTATTTTACATATATGATGTATATATGAACCTTCAAGAGTGCTAAGATAAGTGGGAAAAGCATTTGGGTGGTGAAAAACGAAGATATTGGCCACCCGGTCATAATCTCAGGCGAGAGAGATCCACAGCGAGAGAGATCCTCTCTCGCTGTCTGTGAGGTAACTGAGACGAGCGGGGCGGTGTGGGCCGGTGTCTGGGTGTTGCATAACGATCTTTTCTGCAACCCACTTGTGCTACATTATCGCGGGAGAGAAAAAAAAAACCGATAAATGATGATAATAAGAGGAAAAATAGGTGATAATTGAGGAGGGGAGGGAGGGGGGAATAAGGTGGGGAAGGAGGGGAGGGGGGTGGGTGAGATTTACATGGATGAGTACTGGAGGGGAATTATCACCTAGAGACAAAATTCCTTTGTTTTGATAGGCCCTTTTTTTTTATGGAAGGCTTTTTATGGTCTTGCTTCCGTGAGGCCTATCGCGTTCCCTATAGGAAGCCTTCCGTGAGGCCTATCGCGCTTGCCGGGTTAACTATTATTGGAGTGTTGACAATTCGTTAGAAGTTATTGATAAAATAAATACCATGCCGAAAGTTACCTCGGTACATAGCTTCGACTTTTCAACTTTGTATACCAATTTGCCTTTAGATTTAGTATATTCAGAGCTTTGCTTTATTATAGATTTGCACTTTGACAGGTTCGTTAGGAATGGTAATTATTTCATAAATGTTTATACATATTTTAATAATGCATCACTTAGCTCTACTCCCACTAGTTCTGTATATTTGATAGAGCTAAACTTAAAGATGCCCTTAAATTCCTCCTTTTCAATACTTATGTTAGATTCGGGCCGTACATTTTCAAACAAATATTAGGAATTCCTATGGGTGGAAATGCTAGCCCTTTAATTGCAGACTTATTCTTGCTTGCTTTAGAATTTAAATATATAAAAGACTTAGTTGACAGTAGCAAGAAAAATAAAATTCCAGAAAAATTAGCACTTGCTAAACTTTGTTAAGTAATAATAGTAGATATATTGATGATATTCTTGTTTGCAATTTGTTAAATTTTAATCAAGTTGCTAAACTTATTTACCCTAATTCTATTCCCCTCACACAATGTAACGTAAATTATAAAGTTGAAAATTTTCTTGATATAAATATAGAGATTGTTAATGAACAGTGCATACTTAAAGTATATCACAAAGTTGATGATTTTAATTTTAACGTAATAAACTTTCCTTTCCCTAGTAGTAATATCGATAGTAAAATAACTTATAATTGTTTTTATTCCCAATTAATAAGATTGTGTAAAATCTGCACTAAAGTAGATGACTTTTGGGCTAGAGCTAGGTTACTATACAGACTCTTAGTGGACAGAGGTTTTGAGGCAAGTAAATTGTTCCATAAATTTAATCTCTTTAGGGTCAATTATTGTGACTGTATTCTAAAATTTGACATCAATAATTTTAATCAAGCATTTTTAACTTGAAGTTTCTTGTATAACCTCTGCTTACTTTTTGTCTGTATTTATTGTTTATCTTTTTCTTTTTCTTTTTCTATTATTATTATTATTAATATTAATATTGATGATTTTTTAAATTTATTGTTCTTGTTAAAAGAGTACTCTTTGTTTAAATCTGTTGTTACTTCATATTTTGCAATTATTTGTCTTTATATTATATGTATTCATTGTCGATAGTATCAATTGCTTACTTTTGCGATTTGCTTAGTTTATTTGTGCTATAAATGTAGGTTATTTGTAGGGTAGTTATTGATAGGGGTCACTTGAGGCATGCTATGCTTACAGGTACCTACCCGATAGCACTATCGTTAGTGAGTGCTGTACTGTATTTTATATATTATTTTGTAATAGTATAGATATCTTATCAATATTTGTATTTTGTACTATTTTAATGTCTTGTCATGTTGCAAATTTGATTTTAAATAATAATTTGACATTTAACATATAGTTTCTTTATTCATGCAGAGTTTAGTAAAATTTGCCAGAACGTCCCGGACTTCCCAAACTTGACTACTTCCTTTAACGTGACGATAGTGCGTTGTTATATGTGCGATTAGTTTGCTTGGGAAACAGATTAACTTGCTCATGTAGTAATGTACACCCTATGTGGTGGATTGTGTTCTTTTATTTAATAATTTTCATTTTAGTAAACGTTGTTTCCACATAGCGATTTTGATAATTTAATTTGACTTTATATTGTCCTTGTCCCAATTTTGGTTTGTTTAGTTTGCAAGTTTTACATTTTAATACAAAAGTAAGAATACTATGTGGTTGTTTGATTATCTGCTTTTCTAGAGTTATGATATGATTACGAATGTCCCCCTCCAGTCTTAGAAATCAGGCATGTTCGTCAATGATGGAGGGGCCACTAATAAATTATAGGTTTGACTCCTGTAAGGAGATAAAGAAAACCTAATATTTAGTAGTGGCCCCGTAATCATTGACGACTGGGGCCCTCATGACCATCCCCTTCCCATTCGTTGATGTATTAAGGATTTTGGTTTACTTGATATGTCAGTGAAGGAAAAATGACGCCTGAATCAGCGTCTGGTCAAAGATCCACACGAGTACATCCACGATATGATGGAAAGCTTATTGGATAGTTATTCTTATTTTCTTTTTGTTTTTATTTTTTACGAAGTTTTTTCGTAGTGAGAACCCAATTCATAATGACTGAAGCCATGAGTGAGGTCGCGTGCGCTCATGATGAAGGCTCCTCAGATTTTAAATGCTCTGCGCGGTAGATTCAAACTACGGCGGATTAGTGTTTGAAGAGGATGCCTTATGTAATAGGCATGTTCATCAATGATTACGGGGCCACTACTAATATTAGGTTTTCTTTATCTCCTTACAGGAGTCAAACCTATAGTATGTTCTTACATCCGAGAAGTAGATGTTATATATCTTAGAAGTTAAAACACCCACGCCTGCCCCTAGACCTCATATATCAATTTCCATGACGAGTATAGATATAGGTAACCCGTGCTCAGTCGCCCCTTACATTGTTCCTCTAGAACTATTCATCTCTATAATATTAACTGCCACCAGTATTGATACGACATAGCGGCACTGTCCTAATGTCGTATTGTGCCAAGTGCAGATCAACCAGTTTTCATCACCTTATTAGGACGACGACTATAATGTCGTCGTTCATCTATGTATTCAATCCTTAGTTTAAGTATTAATGTTAACATTCCCTAACATATCTTGTCTTGCCAGACTAAGTTTCTGAAGACTCATCGCCCATAAAATCTATGTAGCCCATCCTTAGTTTAAGTATTAATGTTAACATTCCCTAACATATCTTGTCTTGCCAGACTAAGTTTCTGAAGACTCATCGCCCATAAAACCTATGTATTCAATCCTTAGTTTAAGTATTTATGTTAACATTTCCCTAACATATCTTGTCTTGCCAAACTAAATTTCTGAAGACTCATCGCCCAAAAATCTATGTATTCGATCCTTAGGTTAAGTATCTTTATCCGCCATTGTGTTCACCTTTTTCCATTTACTTTTCCACAATTGTCATATGTCTTCCACTTACCTCCTTCGTATCCACAGTCCACAGTACGCCATTTTACTTCGTGTCCTACACCTCTGACCCGCCCGATTCTACCTACACGATGATGAACAAGAATATACTTTCATATTAAAAACACCCATGCCCTGTCCCTAAGTTGAGCCAATGCCAATAAATCCGACAGCCATATATCTATGTATGTTGTTGCATCCGAGAAGTAGATGTTAAAACAAACCACATGTCCAAACTCATAAGAAATTAAGATACCCACGGGTTCACCAAGATATAGAACCATTGCCCCCATAAGACTTAGACAGCCATGACTACAGATGTTAGCCACCTTGCTGTAACGTAATTCTTACCAACCAGAGATTGTATAGATAACCTTTGTTACCAATATATATCATAGTACCTCGAAACAATAACGCACTACCCCTACGAACTGCTGCTTTCCTTTGGTTTATATTTCATAGAAAACACAGTTCCCAGGGACACCTAGACATGCAAGAAATTGTGTCAAATAATAGATCCATAACCCCTCGTATTGACGAGTAATAATACACCATGTTTTTTTCCCTACTTTATCCACAGTCAAGCACACACCTACAGTTAACCCGGGAGCTGCGGGGAGACTCTTAAGAGTTCCCCCCGCGCACTGCGGGGAGACTCTTAAGAGTCAGAGAAAATAAAAATCAACTTTTGACATCGAAAAAAATATATTTTTTTATATTTTTTTTTTTATTTTTTATTTTTTTTTGGCCCCTGGGCCATGCAAAATCTCAGTCCTCTACCTCCCCTCCTTCCCCACTTTCCTCCTCTCCTTCAGTTATCACCTATTTCCCTGTTATTCCCTTATTCTGAGGTATATTTTCGTGCTAACATTAGAAATCCGATTGGAGGGTGTGGTCATCACTGATAGCAAGCGAGTGCAAGAGAGAGAGAGAGAGTATCGATCGACTGTGTCTCAGTGGCCTTGGGGGAAATTGGCGGGAAAGCAGATTGCCTCACCCATACATTATACAACTCGCGGGCTATATCTCCGATTTTGACCATCCAAACGCTGTTTTCACTCGTTTTATTGTTGTTTCAGGTTAATACCTTTATAATCAACCCATAATAGGCGCATATGGATAAGTATTAATGCTATTAATGGCACAATGAATATTTTAGTGGCGGAAACACCTCAAATACGTCAGCACAGGGGGACGTTTCCAATTACCCCCATGCGCACTTCAGAGGTTAATCTCCTTCTCCCCCACCGCCCCACAATCCACATGATTCTATCTTTTCCAGACGCATATACCACCCCATATTTGCATCCCCCGGTAGCATTTGACTAACGTACTTTCACTGGCCTTTCAAACTCCAATATCAACTGTAGCCTAATGCCACCCCCACGCCCAGAGACCTTAGGGTCAAATTTCCCAGTAGCCCCCCTGAGCTTCCCCCCGTCTCATTAAGATACCCGCGCTTCTCGACTCTTGTCCGACCTAGCCTCTATCTCATACCTCTTGAAGATCCTTTAATTTTCCGTTACTAACGCTCTCCAACCTTTTATATATCTACTCCTATCCAGCTTACCTTCACTTAGTAGGCCAGAACAACATTAGAACTTTACTAAACCCCTTGCATGCCATCTATTCTCTTACAACCCATTCACAACCCTGTACCCCATGCTCATCGGTGCGAGGCTCGCCGCCTCGCCAGTAACTAACTTCTATTGCCATACTTCCAGATAAATGTGGCAGAGTTAGCAACCAGTCTCCACCACATCCAACAAGCCAGGCAATTAACAACCAACCGATTACACCCAGCTAGCCAAGGCACCTTCGGTTTTAATATTAAGAACACCCACATCTGTCTCATAAACAGAGGGTTATTACAAACACTGGTGATATGGCAAGCCCCTAGCCACAGCCGCCGGACGACCATCCCAGAGGGAGAGCGCCCGGCTACCCCTTTTTACCCACCCGAGGAGGGAGACACCCACCGCCGCGGAGGTATACCTGACCCCTGTTTTGACTTCCGGGTCATTGCCAGGTAGCATAGGAATTCTTCCTATCAATGAACTAAACATGCATGTCTAACCCCCTTACTCACTTCTCTGTACCCACAATAACCCATTCACCTGTTTGCATACTCGGATAGTCAAATTAGCACCTCAGCTATGCAATAGAACAAAGACTGAGCAATATAAGAGAGATGCCCCTATCACAGCTGTCCCAGTCCTCCCCGCAAAGTAGATCCAGTCTTCCTTCCATAAATACTTCCAGTATAGCCAAATTAGTACCTTTTACTAAGGCTCAGTTATATCACAAATTGAAGGCTTCCTATAGCCATGTGCCACAGCAGTAATCCCCATCTTAGCTAGTCCCCATAACGATTGAGAGCTCAAATAAGTCCATAAGACTCGAGATCCCTATTGTCTACAGGGTCCAGAACCGAGCCTATAAACCTAGCTTCCGCCCCCAGTCAAATCAGTTGAAAGTTAGACACCAACCAGTGGTCACTACCCTGAAGTTAACCTCTAGCTCTGCCCTTGTTGTTCCGGAGTTGAGAGATTCCTGAGCCGGCAGACTCCGTGGCAGAGAAGACTAATAGAAGCATCTGTCCATGTACAAGTCCCGACGTGCACCTTATAACCTTCACACAAATGACTGGAATATAAGTGTGTAGCCAGCACCGATCGCCAAGAGATCCGACTTGAGAACTTCCTACATTTGGACCACCTGGACGGCCGAGGAACCAGTCGCTAGCCCCCAACATCACCGGAAGCAAGATAACCAAGACCAGACCAACAAATAAGATTCAATATTCACTTTATTAGTACGAACGTGTCATAGTACGAGTTCGGCATTCACTTATTAACTTTTCTATGAAGTGGCTATAACCTTGCCCAGTGTAACTCATATTAACCATTCCATTTGGGACGTACTAAGCGTATCAGTGTTCATTAATTAACAGGCGACATTGACTCGTAATTACCTTATTCAGATATTAAAACCCTAGTGATATCTAACGTTCGCCCACTGATTTGTGTTCTATGTATTTCTGCCAGAAGAATATAAACCTTAGATCAGTACCCCCTTGAGGTTACTAGAAATTCCGTGTTCTACAATATACGCGTGTCTAATTCTAACTGTGAGCTGCTACTTGGACACGCGACCAGCCAGTAAGAGATCTAATCCGTGAAATTGAATACATAAATATATTGAGGTCTTCCAGTAAAATAAAACTTGCTAACTAAACCCGTGATCAGAAGAGTATGCCTGAACATTGGATGTGAGAGACTAGGCTCCATCCAGATCCGCTAATGCTAGTAGTTCCCTTCTATTATTTGTTTTGTACGAGAATTACTATCTTTCCATGCTCTTTATTCACTTACTTAAATAAACGTGAACGTGTGTCGTGTTACCGTGTGTTTATTTTGTGTTCTCTATTCCTCATACCTTGTATTGTGCATGCAGCCTTATATACCCAGTCATATAGAGCTTACATTGACCATGTTAATCCTGTAGAAAAACAGGGCATAACAATATTGTTGATGTTGTTGTGACTGATACCTTCTTTTTTAGCTGTTCTGGTTACATGTTGAGCTACCTGGGTCGCCGATAGTGTTGTGTTGTGTTGTAGGTTTGGTTCATCAGCTGGACAGCGGCCTCATGTTGTAGGTGGAGGGGCACCAAAGCACGGGCTCGGGGGTGGTTGGTCACTGTTGTTGTCGTTCTTGTTCGTTGCTGTTACTTCATTGTCGATGTGTTTGCTAGAGCTTCCTGATTTTTTGGGTGTTCTGGTTGCATGTTGAGATACTTGGGTCGCCGATATATGTTGTAGTGATGGTACAGTTGGTGGCAGTGTATTGTTGGCAGGATGTTGGTAATAAGGTGGCACTGTGTGACCGGCGGCATCAGTTGTGTGTGTGAGGGGAGCTGCAGGTCGGATGTCGGATGTCGGATGTCGTCTCCAAGGGGCAGAATGCCTTAGCAACGGCAGCTCCCTGAAGATTTAAGTTTACTTGATATTTCCTAGTTTACATTCAATGGTTTTTATCTTTCTTAACCCGGGAGCTGCAGGGAGACTCTTAAGAGTTCCCCCGGCGCACTGCGGGTAGACTCTTAAGAGCAGAGACTTTGAACACGTACCAAAACCGCGCGTTTATAGCCAGGCGGCTGAAAATTGGTGAGGGTATAGTACTACATGTCAACTCTCGATACCACCCCGCCAAACGCTCGCCCCGCACTCGTGCAAGCACCACCGCGCCAGTAACCACGCACTAGTCATGGAGCCTACACGTCCCTCACGCTCGCTCCCTGATGACACAACCAGCCCTCCTTCTGGTGGTGTTAGCCGCCGTGGAAGGCAGAGGGTGGCTGCCAAAGACCCTAGCTACCAGTACGACACGCCCTACAGCTCAGAGGACGAATCACCAGCACCAAAAGCACGTAAAACACGTGCAAGCAGGGCAATGGCACAGAGGTCATTGGTCTTTCGGGACACTGCCACCACGACCCAGGCCACTGCAACAACCACTACCACCACCACTGCCACCACTGCCACCCCTGCCACCCCTGCCACCGGTACCAGCGACGCAGGAGGCCGCCCTAGGGCTGCATTACCTGCGGGGGCAGGAAAAATGAAAGGCACGGGCGTAGGGAAAAGAACCCGTACGCCAGCCACAGTGCCCCTACCACCACCAACACCACCAGCCGCCCCTGGCCCGGCTGCCCCTGCCGCCCCTGCTGCCCCTGCCGCCCCTGCCGCCCCTGCTGCCCCTGCCGCCCCTGCCACCCCTGCCCAAGGAACAGGGAAGGGGAAGGGGAAAGGGAGAGGGAAAGCGACTGGGAAAGCGACTGCTGGCCCTGGTGTCCCTGCCGGCCCTGCTGCCCCTGCCGCCCCTGCCGCCCCTGCTGCCCCTGCCGCCCCTGCCGCCCCTGCCGCCCCTGCCCAAGGAACAGGGAAGGGGAAGGGGAAAGGGAGAGGGAAAGCGACTGCTGGCCCTGGTGTCCCTGCCGGCCCTGCTGCCCCTGCCGCCCCTGCCGCCCCTGCTGCCCCTGCCGCCCCTGCCGCCCCTGCCCAAGGAACAGAGAGAAGGGCGACAGGCACCACCATCATCTTGCCATCAAGGCCACGCACCACTGCTGCCCCTGCCGCCGCCGCCCCTGCCGCCGCCGCCCCTGCCGCCGCCCCTGCCACCACCTCTGCTGTCCCTGTCCATAAGACTCCCGCACGTGCCAAAGTGACCCGGAAAACTCTTACACCATCTAAGTATGCCGCCCTGCTGTTTGATGGTGATTCGCAGGACATTGGCAGCCCGGGTTTCGACGACGAAGCCCTAGCACGGGACCAAGCGTGGGGGGATTTGGGAGTGGACAGTGGGAGTGAGTCCGACGTCGGTGACGAAAACGAGGAAGGGCATCGTCTGTCGAGTGAAGAGGAGGGTAATGATGATGAAGTGCTGTATCGCGACCATGGAAGCGATATTTCAGACGCAGAAGCAGACGCAGACGACATTCCGATCCCTGGCATGCCTTCGTTCGATTGGTCTGACGGGGTCAATTTTGTACCTGACGTGCCCCAGTTCAATCCTGGGACGTCAGGAACAACTGACGACTGGCCCTGTGATGATCAAGCGAACGAAAGCGACTTCTTCCTCGCTTTTTTCGACATGGAGGTAATGACGTACATCGTTGCCCAAACAAACGCCTACTACAGGTGGGTGTTTGGCAGATTGGACGTCCTTTCTCCAAAAGCGAGAATACGAGGCTGGGTGGATACGACTGTGGCAGAATTTCTGACGTTCTTTGCCTTGTTGTTCCTCATGCCTCTGATCAAGAAGCATGTGTTGCAACACTACTGGAAGCACGACCCTCTCATCGCCACCCCAACTTTCAATAAGTTCATGACTCGTGACAGATTTTTATTGCTGCTAAGATTTATGCACTTTGCAGACAACGAAAATCCTAACAGGATTGACAGGATATGGAAAGTTCGGGATGTGTTCACCATGTTGTTGGAGAGGTATAGGAAATACTTTTACCCCTTCCTCAATTTGGTGATTGATGAGTCGCTCGTGCTCTTCAAAGGACGTCTTGTTTTCAAGCAGTATATCCCCTTGAAGAGGCATAGGTTCGGAATCAAGCTCTTCGTGTTGTGCGACTGTGAAACTGGAATAGTGCTTGACATGATCGTGTATACAGGAACTGACATTGACATACCGAAAGCCGCTGCCAATGACCCCATGGGCATGTCAGGTGCCATCGTCAGGAAAATGTTGGCACCTTACCTGGGCAAAGGCCACATCATCTACACTGACAACTGGTATACTTCTCCTGCTCTCTGCCAGTTTCTTTATGACAACCAAACGGGGTCATGTGGGACTGTCAGAAAGACAAGAAAGTTTATGCCAAAGTTCACAGGTGATGTCATTCCTCTCACAGATGCCTCCTCCAGTGACACACCTTCAGAAGACGACCTGGCCCAGGAACACCGCGAGAGGCATGTGCGAAGAAGGCGACGAAAGGGGCAGAAATACAAGCAGCTCGAGAAGTGTGGGAAACTGATAGCCCTGAAGTGGAAGGATAAGCGAGACGTCCACCTGCTTTCCACCGTCCACACAGGTGCCCAGGTGGATTCTGGCAAAATCCACTACCGAACCAGGAAGACAATCTACAAGCCCGACATGGTAGTGGACTACACCAAAAACATGCACCTGGTGGACAAGTCTGACTGTCAGCTGTCAGGTGTTGAGTGTCTGAGGAAGACTGTGAAGTGGTATCACAAGCTCTTCCTCCACCTAGTTGACATAACGATGCTGAACGCCTACAACTTGTGGTTGGTGAAGAAGGATATGGCCCCAAACCAGAAGCTGAAATTCCGGGAGTTCGTGTACAACGTCTCCTACCAACTCCTGGAGAAGTATGGCACCACCACTCACAGACGTACGGCATGGCGTGGGGATCACGTTCCTGACCGCATCCAGCTGGGTGTCGAAAGACACTACACAACCAACACCGAGCTGATTGGCACTCGTCACAGGCAGGTGCAGTGCACCGTCTGCAGCTCCAGTGTGAGGAAACCCCATGTGACCAAAAGAGTCACCTCAATGTGCGCCGAGTGCAAAGTTGCACTCTGCCTGGGTGACTGCTTCAGGGACTACCACACCTTCAAGAACTACTGAGTGTCGGCCCCTGCCCTGCCCTGCCCTGCCCTGGACTCGCCCCGTGCCCTGCCCTGGACTCGCCTCCTGCCCTGCCCTGCCCTGGACTCGCGCCCTACCTTACCTGACCTAATTGATCACGCTACCTCATAATGTAACATATATATTATATAATGTATAAGTTCCAAAGATGTCCCTGTGATATAGCTTTTACATTATATAATTGTATGTTTCATTATTTAGTTTATAAGTTTCAAAGATTTACATGTAATATGCCTTATTTTTTTAGTATATCAATATATATGTTTGTTATTAGCCTAAGTAATGTGTATATAATTATTTTCTTACCTCAAATGAATTGTACAAAAATAAATATGTTTCAATAAATCATGTCAAACCTACTATGATAATAAAATAAAACAATAAAAAAAGAAAAAAAGAAAACAAGGTCATGTCATTGTATTCTTACAATATGATATATTCTATGAATATTTCATATTGTTTGAATACAATGGCATGATCTTGTAAAAAAAATTTTTTATAAAATTTTGTCTAGACAATATAAAACCTTCCCCATAACCCCCTCCTGGATTCGATCCCACTACCCTACGACACTTTGAGTTTTCCAGTCCGCGACCTTACCAACCATGCCACAGGAGCTCATACCAAATATCACTCAAAACTTCGTGTGTTCAATCGAAATGACAATATACAAAAAAAAATGAATTATCCCACCAATTTACGTTTGTAAATTGATGGGATTATCAATTATATCATGCCAAGGTTTATAATAGTTTGTCTCTGTCAAGAATTAGTAATTATATAACTTTATTCTGTCAAAAATTGCCCAAACACTCAGCAAAATTGCCCCTCTCAGTGCGACTCCACTCATTTTCACACGGTCAGGCGGTCACGAGGTGACCCTTGCCGCTCCTTGATTCTCCAGCTACAGCAGCTCTGTCTGGGAACAAAATTGGTATAAATACAATAATGGATAAAATACTCTTCACAAATACATTTGTATTGTATAATATTGTAAATAAAAATGAATAATAACTGTGTGGGTGTCGAAAATTGCTCAACCAGCTTTCTTATGTCTCGCCTACGCGCGTATATTGGATTATACATAGTCATGACTGTCATACAAATAATTGCAGTAGGTCTCGAATATACATTTAGATTGCATATTACTTCGAAATAAATAAGTAAACGTTTCTCTGGTGGCAATCTACCCTTTCGCAGGTGTAAGGAGACACCAGTCTATATTTAGCCCTCTATCACAACAGGCAATCTGCCTGTGTTGACTCAGCACCGTCGCTGGTGGTCTATAAATATAGTACTTTATTTACAGTCAATGGCCTACATGTTTCTGTGGTACTTCACATGTGTCTAAAATGCAATGTCTGCTTGCATAAAAATGCAATTCTGAAGTCCATTTATATGTACGACATACGCATGTCTCAGTTTCTCTCTCTCTCTCTCTCTCTCTCTCCATTCCTGACTCATGTTATTGTAGACCTGTTGATGGCAACGAACACCAGCCATCTGGTAGACATAAGGGTCAAAATACCAAACATCAATACGCCTGGGGCGCCTCCACAATTATCACTAAGCTGGTTATCTATCTAGAGATCTGCCTGACTTCCATCTCTCCACGACTCACTCACTCACTGCACCCCTGCATGCCTCCCTCCCACCCACCCACCCCCAACCCCCCCTTTCAGGCTTCCGTCTGCTAGAAACACATTCACAATTTGCGTAAATATCGCATCAATTGGGCTATATGCGGTATATTCCTTGTTATATGGGACGCCTACATATGTACACGTCTTTATTATAGCATGAGAGTGCTCTAAATACAAGATTGACGTGATATTTATGGCGTAACACACCCTCTCCCCCTTTCATTCCCACCACAACTCACTCACACCTTGGTTCACGCATAGAAACTCATTGATAATGTGCGTAAATATCGCATGAATTGGTTTATATGCGGTATATATTTTGATATATGGCACGTATACATACGTACAAGTCTGTATTATAGCGTGACAGTGCTCTACGTACAAGATATACGTGATATGTATGGCGTAAACCACACTCTCAGCTCATAAATTGCCGCCAAACCTCCAACACATCTTCATTCCCGCCTAAATATTCTCTTATAATTCCCTTATATATTGCAATTTTTGGTCACTATGAGGCATATTCATTGTTATATGGGTGCCCTACACATGTATACATACTCTAAATAGCCTAAAAGGGCTCGAAAAAGGAGATATACGTGATAATACGCGGTAACCCACCCCCTCCTCCCTCTCCTTCTATCCCCTGCGCGCGTAAATATTCAGCAGGGAAATCTCGCCGCTCGATGACAATCTAGCCGCGCGGTGCCATTCGCTCCACATTTTTCAACTACGGACCGTTCCCCTACCCCCCCCAGACATTTTTTGGGGGGTCAAATATATATGGGCCGATGCACGCAAACATTCCCTACACGATGATGTACTTTTTATCGAAATTGGCAATAGGTCCCAAAATCATCATAGGTGCGCACAGTCTTACCCTGTAGAAAACCCCCTGTGCGCCGCAGAGAGGTTAATGGGGGACAATAACAAATTTGTCTGCTATTTTTCCCGCCTTTGGTTCGCACCAACCTAAATTTGTTGCCATTGAGTGAATTGAATTTTTTAAATCGCAGTCATCAAAATATCACTGGATTTCTATAGTCATGAATGTTACAGACATATTACTCTAACATTCTATTCAGTACATTGTCCAATATACAAAGTATTTATGATTAATAAAACATATTTGATTAGGCCCACAAAAACACATGGCAGTCATTCGAAAAATAGTCCTGTTAATATTTTAATAGATAGGTATCCATGTCCTAAAATTAAAATGATATGTATAAAAACTCGAGATGAACTTATAAAATTATCG
Source organism: Paralithodes platypus (assembly GCA_032716605.1). NCBI lineage: Eukaryota > Metazoa > Arthropoda > Malacostraca > Decapoda > Lithodidae > Paralithodes > Paralithodes platypus. The sequence continues at coordinate 65,519,083 of CM064582.1, forward strand.
TCATTAGCCACTTTACTGGATTTTTTTTTTTTTTTTTTTTTTTAAGAGACAATGAACGGAGGAAGGAAAAACACAGATAAAACAAAAAGGTCCATGTGCATAAAGGCATCCTCCATTCATAAAATGTTTGTAACAACTGGATTTAAACATTTGTTGATTGTAAGTTTGTGGAAAGCAATTCGAGGGAAGTGAATTCCAAAGAGTAGTAGCTCTGGGGATAAATGAATTCTGATAAGCAGAAGTTCTGCATTGTGGAGGAGAAAGTGTAAATTCATGGGCGCTCTCAGCTGCCCTAGTTCTACGGGGAAAGATGTGGAGAGGCGGCACAATTGAAGCAAGTTCCTCGGAACAATTGCTGTGAAAATATCTGTAGAATAATGCAAGGGATGCAACGTTTCTTCGTATGGCTAATGTAGGAAGGTCCTGTGTGATTGCAGGGTTATTGATTAATCTAATAGCTTTATTTTGAATTTTGTCCAACTGCCTCAATGCAACCACTCCACTTCCACCCCACAGAGGTGAACAGTAATCCATCTGAGAGCGCACATGACTTTTATATTACGGCCAACTGCTCGTCAGTGAAGAATTCTCGAACTCTGTACAGGAGTCCCAGTTTTTTAGAGGCATTCTTAGCAATGCTTCTAACATAATGTGTCCAGCTCAAGTTAGTAGTTAATGTTACACCGAGAATGTCAATACTAGGGGAAGTGGGAATATTTACATCATTAAAAAATATATGGGAGTCAGTGAGATTCTGTCGGTTAGAAAATTGAATGTACTTGGTTTTCTGTGCATTAAAGGAAACTAGATTCTCTTGTCCCCATTCATTAATTCTAGAAAGGTGGTTCAGAGAAATTGCAGTGTTTATTTTTGAATTTATAAGATCGGGTTGGGTGAAAGAATTGGTAAATGTGAAGGAACTGTGGAGTGTTGAGTCATCTGCGTAGGAATGTATTGGATTATGAGTGGTAGATATGAGATCATTGATATGAATGAGGAACAGAGTTGGGGCCAAAACTGATCCCTGGGGAACACCAGCATTTATTGAGTGAAATTGAGAATAAAGGCCATCTACCATTACACGTATTTTTCTGTTATGAAGATAAGAAGAAATTAGTGGAACTAATGATGCAAGGCCGTAGTGTGACATCTTCGACAATAAGGATTGATGCCAGACTCTATCAAATGCCTTTGATATATCCAGTGCTATTGTATGTGTTTCACCATGTTGGTCTGTAGCTTGGTTGATTTGATGCGTAAGAAGGCAAAGAATGTCTGCAGTTGATCGACATCGTCTAAAACCATATTGCCTATCACTGATTAATTTATTATTCTCCAGATGCTTAATTATGTGATTATTAAATAATTTCAAAAACTTTGCCAAGAGTGGAAGTTATAGCTATTGGTCTGTAGTTTGATGGATCTGAAGAGGCACCTTTTTTAGGAACTGGATGGATGTTTGCTTCTTTCCAGGGTACTGGGAAGCATGAGGTATGAGTACACAGACGGAAAAATTTTGCCAATACAGGAGCGAGCACCAAGGAGCAATTCTTAAGTACTATTGGAGGAATTTCATCTGGACCAGGAGCCTTATCTACTGAGAGATTCTGCAAAATAGTTTTGACATGTCTGGTGTGGATCTTAAGTGAGGGAATTTCAGGTGAATTAAAATTAAGTACAGGGACATCTTGATTTATTTCATCTAAGGTTGAGTTGGTGGAGAAAATATCTGCAAGAAGGTTAGCTTTACCTCGTGGGTCACTTACAAGATTGCCAGTCGGAGAATTTAATGGTGGAATGGATGAAGCAGTAGTGAAGTTGGATTTGAATGAGTTAAGAGTAGACCAAAATATTTTGTTTATCATTTGGATTATTTAGAAGTTTATTTGCCTGCTTATGGAGAAAGTTTGATTTAGTTAGGTTTAATACAGTTTTGGCATGATTTCTGATGTTTCTAAAGTAATTAAAGGCTTCATGTGTTTTTGATCTTGTGTATGCATTGTAGGCTATTGCTTTTTGTTCAGTTACTCTAGCACAATTATGGTCAAACCATTTAGGTGAATTAGATCTTTTACTGTACTTTGATGAGGAATAAAAGTTTCCATTCCAATTTTTACAAAATCTTGTATGTGGCTCAAGGTGGAGTGTGCATCATTAGAAAAGAAAGAGGTCCAGGGAATATCAATAAAGAAACCTTGAAGACCCTCCCAGTCTGCCCTATCGTAATGCCATTTAGTCACCAAAACAGGTTCAGAGTGGGAGGGTGTGGTAGGTGATAGACAGGTGGCCTGTATCAGACAGTGATCAGAAGATCCAAGTGGGGACCTCACTGTAACATCATAATTTTCTGAATTGGTTGTTAAAAATAAGTCCAGTAGGTGGGAATTATGATTAGGATTGTCTGGTACACGGGTGGGTTGGTTGACTAGTTGAATGAGATTAAATGAGTCTGCAAATAGCTCACATTCAAGACCAGCATCATCAGTCCTGGCTGAATGAGTGAGCCATTCAACATTATGGACATTAAAATCACCCAACACAGTGATTTCAGAAGAAGCATTTAAGTTGAGGACACGGAGTTGTGAGGACAGAGAATCAAAAAGACTTTGCTCTGGAGGAGTATTTGGGGAACGGTAGATGCAACATATTATTTAAATTTACCAGCAGAAATTAATTTGTATATAGAATAATCAAAATAGGGACAATTGAAACTAGTAACCTCCTCCAGGGCAATTTCAGATTTTGCGAAGCAACATACACCACCTTTAGGTCTGAAATTTTGGAGCAGTTGATAACCTGGAAAATTAAATCTAGATGTGTCAGATGTGGATGTTACTTGAGTCTCTGTCAAAAAAAGGAGAGTAGGGGATTCTGCTTGAAGAAATTGGTGTACAGAATTGATGTTAGAGTGAAGTCCCCTTATATTACTAAAGAAATAGCTGTACTGACAAGCAGCTTTGGGACGTTGCAATACTCTTGACACAGTCGCATGATGACGACCGGGAGGGCCCTGTGTCAATAACCCAACCCTGCCGGGGGTGGATATCCGAGGGACCACCAGGTTTGCTCGTAACAATTGTACTGCCATATTTATAAGGTAAGTGTATGGTGTTACATGTATGATATGTAGTGGGAAGAGTAGTATTTTATGGATAGAGGATAGCGATGTAGGGCAATGTCGTGAAGTTGGATGTGTATGTTATATAAAGAGGGTTTTCCTGATACCCCTGATGTGTGAGGCAGAAAGATATGTATCCAGCTACCAAGGCCTGGGAGAGAAAATGGAATTCAGGCTATTCCCTGAGTCTCCCGAAACCTTGGCGGTAGTACTTCCCTGGGCGGGGCTGCCTACCCCTACTACCTACTACCTACTACCTTTAGATTATACAATTATAAACTTGTTTCAGATCTGGCAAGCGCATAATAAATTGATGCCAGTGTTCGCTACCCATAATAGTCATTATACGAAACTTCTCGGACAGTAAACATCTCTTCCCCACTTAACTTACTTTGTTAAATTTGACATTAGTTGTGCATCTATGTGCACATTAGCAGTAATGGTGGTAGATATTTGTTTCTCACAGATGGAAATCTTAATATAATGTGGATTATAGTCTTAATAAAGGTAAAATGTTCAGTTATAGATTGTGTCGTGTGTGTGTGTGTGTATTCCAAGGTTGCCAGCGCACATCACATCTCCAAACTCGCCCAAAAGTAGCCCAATCACTTAATACCGCACAACAGACAATTTCAGCTATTTTAATCCTATCACACACATTTTCTGATATGTGTATCTTTAACCTCAGAAGTGCGCATGGGGGTAATTAGACACCTCTGCCTGTGCGCATGTATTTGAGCTATTTCCATCACTAAAATATTAATTTTACCATAAATAGCATTAATACTTATCCATATGCGCCTATTATAGGTTGATTATAAAGGTATTAACCTGTTACAGCAATAAAACAAGTGAAAGCAGCGTTTGGATGGTCAAAATCGGCGATACAGGGCGGGAGTTACATAATGTATGGGTGAGGCAACCTCCTTTCCCGCCAATTTCCCCCAAGGCTGGAGAGACACTGTCGATCGATACTCTCTCTCTCTTGCACTCGCTTGCTAACAGTGATGACAATGCCCTGCTTGCAACTCGCTAATGTTAGCACAAAAATATACCTCAGAATAAGGGAATAACAGGGAAAATAGGTGATAACTGAAGGAGGGGAGGAAAGTGGGGAAGGAGGGGAGGTAGAGGAGTGATATTTTGCATGGCCCAGGTGCAATTTTTTGTTTTTTTTCGATGTTTAACCCGTTGAGCCCCGGCTAGTTATAATATTTTGTTCACCCCAGTCCCAAGCCATTTTCACTTATTTTTTTTTGTTTGCTAAAATGGAAGACAAGGATGAGAAATGAAAAAAAAACAAAAAAAAATCACCTCTGACATTTCTTTTTTGGGAGGGGGGGCGGTGGGTGCTTGTGGGGGGGGAGCTTCAAAAAAATTTGTTGAGCCAAAATGGAAGAGAATGGTGAAAAATGAACACACAAATAAAAAAAACTCATTTCGGTCATTTGGGGGGGTGGGGGTGGGGGGGGTTTCAATAGTTCGTGCCCCCGCATGACCACCCGCCCGGAGCACTAGGGTAAAACTGAGTATGGCATTGTACGGCATACATCCTAAGGAGTATCTCACATACATCTCAAGCCTCTAGCTCCCATACGACCGGAGTAATGAAGGTTCAAAGTGGCGGTAAACTAGGGTAAACTATCCCCACTAAGCCCACCACCACCAGCCGCGCGGCTGTCTCGGCCCGCTCACACCTACTGGCCCGGCTCCCCCACACACTACGGTACCGCCCCCTCCTATTCTCCCACCATTTCCTACCTTACGAGCCACGTAAGTGTTTTTTATATGTCGGACGCACGTGATGCGTCGCTGGGAGTTGGTGATCAAAGACTGCCGACGCAACACGTGCGACGCTGGGTCTCAACGGGTTAAAGTTGATTTTTTTTTTCTCTGACTCTTAAGAGTCTTCCCGCAGTCCGCCGGGGGAACTAAAATGCCACAGGAACGCTGTGGTACGAAAATCCTGAGAGCGAAACCTCCAACCCTAACGAGCCACAGGACCGAAAATCCTGAGAGCGAAACTACCATCCCCAACGAGATCCCAGGCCCCTTTTTCCTTTCCCGATTTGGTCTCTCTCTCTCTCTCTCAAGTCATTCCACATATTATACGTCTCTCAATCACAGTCTTCTAATATACAAACCACAATACTTTACTCACTGATATTCTTGATGTACCACCTAAGTATGTATTTAATTAGGTAACCACCATACAGACTATAATACTTTCATTGTGTAGGTTCGAGGCGATCTAAGACACCTTAACTTCCATTTCACACCAAATCAGATCGTGATTACGTCAGCCCTGTATTTAGTTATATAACAATCATAGCCCCCCAATTCTAACAATTCTATGTCTCTAACCTCCCGTGGTTTTATCCACTAACTATATATTCCCAACCTTTAACCACGAGACTATACACCCGAAAGAAAGGTCCACAGAACGAAAGGACCAGCTGACCGAGCCAACCAATTCAGATAGGCCCAAGCCCGCAGGGCTAAGCAGCTCCAAGCCGCACCTACCTACCCCTTCTAAACTGACCGTTTTCCACACCTCACATACACTACCCCTTGTGTCCTACACCTCTACCTACTGTTACAATATTGGTAATAATATTGTAAGCTAAATATATAATCTACAGGCGAGCCGATATCAAGGCATGGCTTCCTAAACCTCCCTTGACGACAAGAAGCATGTAACCAGACTCCCCCAATATCCAGTGTGTCTCATTAAGAACCCGATATATATACCCATATCAACATGGTGGCAGCTGGGTAAGCAGTGTACGTGTGAATGAAGTACTGCTGACTAAGTTCTACAGCTGAAATAGTGAGTTATCCTTGGATTTAACCTCAAAAAGTCGAAAGATATGAGTGACGTCATGGCATCTACTTCACAGCCTTTATTCGTCTGCAAGTCTGAGATTGAGCAAGCAGTGGCGTGGAGGTGTTACAAGAAGAAACTCGATCTTTACATCATCGGCAACGGTTTGAAGGGTAAGAGTGATGATATTAAAATAGCGAAATTGTTGACTGGAGGTGACATTCTGCTAGATATCTACGAATCTTTTGGCATAGATGAATCTGCCCTGACTTATGCAACATTAATTGGGAAATTTGACAAGCATTTTTCACCAAGAGATGAGCAGCTGATGGCGAGGTACAACTTTCATGATAGCATGCAAAGGAAAGATGAATCCTTGGAATCTTTTATCACTAGGCTGAAGACTTTGGTAAGACACTGTGGATATGGAGAACTTCAAGATGAACTTCTGAGGGATAACATTGTTTTTGGTTGCCAAGAGGATACACTTCGGGAAAAATTCTTTAGGGAGGATAGCCTAACTCTAGATGTTGAACTTAAGATGTGTACTGCCTATGAAACTTCAAGGAGATCAATGACAGCATTTCGAAGTGACAAGCAGGAGTCTCTACACAAACTCAGTGCAAAACCCAAGAAGAAGAGTAATCCACAAACAACAAAGACTAAGCCTAACCTCACGCAGTGCGACTGGTGTGGTTTAGCACATTATTGGGGTAAGAAGAACTGTCCTGCAACTGATGCCAAATGTCATAAATGCAAGAAAACGGGACACTATGCCAAGAAATGTCCAAGCAATGCAGCGACCGGCGGAGCACCAAGAAGCGCAGCGAAAGGAGGCAAGAAGAAGACATCGCGCAGAGTCCATGCGGTAGAAGATGGAGACACAGAAGAAAGCGACGACTCAGAAGATAACTCAAGAGGACGGGAATACATCATGAACGTATCGACCGGATCCAGAGGAAAACACATAATGGCTAATCTCGTGGTCAACGGTAATAAAGTGAAGTTCCAGATCGACAGCGGGGCAAGTGTGAATGCCATTCCAAGTCATCTGGTACCGGATGCAGAGCTACAGCCGTGTGAGTCAACTCTTCAAATGTGGAACTCTACTACAATTCAGCCGTTGGGAAAGTGTAGGATTGATGTCCGCAACTGCAAGCAACCACAAAGGTACTATTCTGTTGAGTTTGTTGTTGTAAAACAGGTTGTTACACCAATTCTTGGTAAGCGAGCGTCTGAGAAGATGGGATTCATCACAGTTAACTATGAAAACATCTGTGCAATTAATGACATCCTAACAGACTACGAAGACGTATTTGCTGATGAAGTTGGCAAGATACCAGGAAATGTTCATCTAACAGTGGATGAGTCGGTGAAACCTATTGCAATTCCTTCATGTAGAGTACCATTGAGCATCAAGTCGAAGGTTAAAGAGAAACTGGAGCAGTTGGAGCAGGAAAATATCATTACTAAGGTCGACGAGCCTACAGAATGGGTAAGTCGAATGGTAGCAGGAACCAAGAAGTCGGGGGATCTGAGAATTTGCATTGACCCTCAAGCTCTGAACAAAGCACTCATAAGAGAGATGCACCCTCTACCGGTAATCGACGACATTCTGCCTGACCTTGCAAAAGCCAAAGTTTTCTCCAAGCTTGACCTCAAGAATGGCTACTGGCACTGTGTGTTGGATGAAGAATCACGCAAGCTGACAACATTTCAAACACCGTATGGGAGATACAGGTGGAACAGACTTCCTTTTGGTCTGGCTGTAAGCAGCGAAATTTTTCAGAAGAAGCTACAACTGGTTCTGGATGATCTACAAGGCGTAATTTGTGTTGCTGATGACATTTTGGTCTTTGGAGTTGGTGACACTGATGAAGAAGCTGCAAGGGATCATGACTCAAAGCTGAGAAACCTACTGGACAGATGCCGAGCAAAGGGTCTGAGGCTGAACAGAGCAAAGACTGAGCTTGGTAGTACAGAAATCACATTTCTAGGTCACAAGATCTCGCGGGATGGTCTAATGGCTGACCCAAAGAAGATTGAAGCAATCGTGAAGATGCAAGCACCAGAGGATGTGACTGCAGTACGACGACTGTCTGGAATGGCGAACTACTTGAGTAAATTTGTACCCAGTCTATCGGATGTCATGGAGCCTATGAGGAAGCTGACCCATAAGGACACCGAGTGGAAGTGGACAAGAGAACACGATGAGGCGTTCAAGAGGATCAAGAAGATGATGACCCAAACACCCATCTTACAGTACTACAACCCAGAGCAAAAGTTGAAGATTCAATGTGATGCATCTCAAAAAGGTTTAGGAGCAGCGTTACTTCAAGAGGGTAAACCAATCGCATTTGCAAGTCGAGCACTGACTGACACGGAGACACGATATGCGCAGATAGAGAAGGAGACTTTGGCAATCGTCTTTGCACTGAACAAGTTTCATCAGTATTGTTTTGGGAGGAAGACGACAATCCAGAGCGACCATAAACCTCTAGAAGCTATCCAAAATAAGCCGTTGTCAAGTGTACCAAGACGACTGCAAGGGATGTTGATGAGGATACTACAGTATGATGTCGAGATTGTTCACAAGAAGGGCAAAGAAATGTATCTAGCCGACACTCTATCAAGAGCTTATCTGCAAAACACAAGAGATATGCAGGAAGAGGTGTTTGAACAGATCAACATGACAGACTACGTACCCATCCGAAGTGAACGATTGCAAGAAATCCGTCGAGCAACTGAGGAAGATGAAGCATTGCAACTATTGAAGGAGATAATTCTCAAAGGATGGTCAAAAGACAAGAGTGAAGTAGAGACCATACTGAAACCATACTTTAATGTACAAGCAGAACTGTCATTTCAAGATGGATTGATCTTCAAGGGAGAACGTGTTGTAATTCCTACCAGTCTACGTCAGAAGATGAAGTCCGCTATACATTCGTCACATATGGGAGTTGAAGGTTGTCTACGACGCGCAAGAGAATGTTTGTTTTGGCCAGGAATGAATGCAGAGATGAAGCAATTCATTTCAGAGTGTGAAATTTGTAACACATACTCTACAGCTCAACAAAAAGAACCTCTGATGACTCATGAGCAAACCAGCCGACCATGGGAGAAAGTAGGTGTAGACCTTATGACAATCAAGAGTCACAACTATCTTGTTACAGTGGACTATTTCAGTAATTTCTGGGAAGTTGACTACCTGGAAAACACTAAGTCAAGCGCTGTTATCAGGAAGTTGAAGGCGCACTTTGCAAGATATGGACTGCCAAATGTACTAGTTAGTGACAATGGTCCGCAGTTCAGCAGTGAAGAATTTCAAGAATTCGCGGAGAAGTATGACTTTGAAATCGAACGAGCAGCCCACATCATCCCCAGTCTAACGGTAAACCAGAATCAGCAGTCAAGACGGCGAAGAAACTAATCAAGAAAGCTGTCGAGAGTGGTGAATATCCGTTTTTGGCGATTCTAGACTACAGAAATACGCCTATGCAAGATTTGGAAGAGAGTCCAGCGTAACTCAACTTTGGTCGATGTACGAGGACGTTACTGCCGACTACTAGCAAGTTGTTGGAGCCGAAAGAAATTATGTTGGAGCGAGTGAAGCGGAAGAAGATGCTGAAAGATCTCAAAAGCAAGAAGTACTACGACAAAGGTTCGAGAGTTTTGGAACCATTGGTTGAAGGTGACGTGGTGCGAATCAAGCCAACATCACTAGGCAAGAAGAAGTGGGAACGAGGAGTTGTAAACAGGAGATTAGACGAGCGATCGTATGAAGTGGAGACAGAAAATGGAGCGATAAGACGAAATCGAGGTCATTTACGGATGACAAGTGAAAACGCTGACATAAGAAATAATGGAAAAGTCACTAATACAGACAACACCACAACCATTAGATCTACAGATAGGAATTCTACAGACATATGTGTTCCAGTCTACACAAACAACATACACAGTAGACTTGATGAACCTGTCACTACACATGAGAACAGGACGAGCGTGAGACGGAATAGGAATGTATTACCTACCAGGTACCGAGAGTTTGACATGACCAGGTAAGAGTACAGTACCGGTATGACTGTTTGCATGTCTGACTAACAGTCCAATACTGGTATGAGATGAGGCACTGGCAGAAATGTAAATGCTGGATGAGAATGCTACAGGATGAGAAAGATTATCTAAATGGAGTAAGTGAGTGAGAATACGACTGAAGCCACTGAATGAGGAGTAACCTAACATTACAGTCTGAATGATAAAGGTTTTGTAATGTGAATGGGAGTGTAAGGATATTATAATGCAGATCGGTATGTAAAGAAATTGTAATGCGAAAGGAAAGAGATTGGATGATTTTAAGTACGGTACTGGGTATCAGGATCTATAAATTTAAGTCAATCATATAACCTTTGTTACTAATTTACTAATCCTGCATGATATAACCAATAACTTTGCATGAAACATTTTGTAATTTTCAGAACATTGAATATTAATGTTCTAATGTACTAACTTTACTAATATACCAACAATTACTAATCCCATATAATCTCATAAAATAGATTCTTTATGTTTAGTTGGCACAAGGGTATACAATATATTTTTGTATCATATATATTCACTATTTGTGGATATTCTCATGTAGAACAGTATTATCAACTAATAATTAACCTACCTCACCTAGTCTTGTAATACCATATCAATAGATTTGACTAATATACCTCATCTACTTCATATCTCATATTTACATACTAATAGATTAATATTCTAACAAAATTAATCACATTCCATACTGTACTAAAACACTAATTACTGTACCGGTAACATACTGTATACAGTACAGTACCAGTAACTTAACAAATCATAGTACTGTACAATTTTATAAATCATATTGGTACTATTATTACTCTAGCTCATGTGCCATAATAGAATAAGCATTACTTAATAATCCTAGGGGACCTCAAAATGTCAAAATATAATTATTCTTATAATACCAATTTCACTGGTAGCTATCTTCTCAAAAGAGAGAGGATGTTATAATATTGGTAATAATATTGTAAGCTAAATATATAATCTACAGGCGAGCCGATATCAAGGCATGGCTTCCTAAACCTCCCTTGACGACAAGAAGCATGTAACCAGACTCCCCCAATATATGTGAACCCCTATCCAGTGTGTCTCATTAAGAACCCGATATATATACCCATATCAACACCTACATGATGACGAACATAATATAGGTTTGACTCCTGTAAGGAGATAAAGAAAACCTAATATTTAGTAGTGGCCCTGCAATCATTGACGAACATGCCTATTACATAAGGCATCCTCTTCAAACACTAATCCGCCGTAGTTTGAATCTACCGCGCAGAGCATTTAAAATCTGAGGAGCCTTCATCATGAGCGCACGCGACCTCACTCATGGCTTCAGTCATTATGAATTGGGTTCTCACTACGAAAAAACTTTGTAAAAAATAAAAAAGAAAAAGAAAATAAGAATAACTATCCAATAAGCTTTCCATCATATCGTGGATGTACTTGTGTGGATCTTTGACCAGACGCTGATTCAGGCGTCATTCTTCCTTCACTGACATATCAAGTAAACCAAAATCCTTAATACATCAACGAATGGGAAGGGGATGGTCGGGAGGGCCCCAGTCGTCAATGATTATGGGGCCACTACTAAATATTAGGTTTTCTTTATCTCCTTACAGGAGTCAAACCTATAATGTACTAGTGGCCCCTCCATCATTGACGAACATGCCTGATTTCTAAGACTGGTGGGGGACATTCGTAATCATATCATAACTCTAGAAAAGCAGATAATCAAACAACCACATAGTATTCTTACTTTTGTAAAAAAGAGATATTCGGGTGCATAAACTTTATACAGCCTAAATCTTCAAAAAGGGGTTCAAGCAGGAGTGTGCTTCAAAGAAGCCTGCTTGAAAAAGGGTTAACTCTGAGACTCTGTGCACAGATCTGCTAGTTAACCTCTGAAGTGCGCATGGGGGTAATTGGAAACGTCCCCCTGTGCTGACGTATTTGAGGTGTTTCCGTCACTAAAATATTCATTGTGCCATTAATAGCATTAATATTTATCCATATGCGCCTATTATGGGTTGATTATAAAGGTATTAACCTGAAACAACAATAAAACGAGTGAAAACAGCGTTTGGATGGTCAAAATCGGAGATATAGCCCGCGAGTTGTATAATGTATGGGTGAGGCAATCTGCTTTCCCGCCAATTTCCCCCAAGGCCACTGAGACACAGTCGATCGATACTCTCTCTCTCTCTCTTGCACTCGCTTGCTATCAGTGATGACCACACCCTCCAATCGGATTTCTAATGTTAGCACGAAAATATACCTCAGAATAAGGGAATAACAGGGAAAATAGGTGATAACTGAAGGAGAGGAGGAAAGTGGGGAAGGAGGGGAGGTAGAGGACTGAGATTTTGCATGGCCCAGGGGCCAAAAAAAAAAATAAAAAATAAAAAAAAAAAAAATATAAAAAAATATTTTTTTTTCGATGTCAAAAGTTGATTTTTATTTTCTCTGACTCTTAAGAGTCTTCCCGCAGTGCGCCGGGGGAACTCTTAAGAGTCTCCCCGCAGCTCCCGGGTTAAGAAGGCACCCCACTTAAAGTAAGTGGTGAAAACTAAAAACTTATAAGTTTACATGTGCACATATAAACCCCATTAACTAGTGGATATATTCCTAAAAATATAACCAAACATAAATGAATTCTTGTACATTCGTAGAAGTACTGAACTCGTGTACTTATGCAGAAGTAGGTACTTCAAAAGTAAAAGTCGTAGTTGCAACTACCGAGATTTCTCAAAATCTATTGCTTCACAGCCAAGGCTACTTACAACAAGAATTGTTGTAACACTACTATTGGCCTTTAGCACAATTTCCTGCAATGAATACTACAGAGAAATTTTATAATACAATGCCTACAACCCACACCAAACGAGACATTTTAACACATTTTATACAAAGGGTGTGTGCAAAAATAGGGATACCTGAACAGGAGGGCGTAATGTATTAAGCAAAAACCGGGGCAAAGGAAGCCATGACAGAGACTGGTGGGAAACTTACTCCAGGTTCTGCATAGACCCGCCGGGACCCAGCTCTTGAAAAAAAGAAAATTTCCAGGAATTAATGCTCATAAGGTTAACCCAAACATGTTCGCACACAAGTGTTAAATAACCCGCCGGGTAACGAGACGTAATACTCAACGACTACAGCTCGCTACGCGGTGGGGTTTCCTAAGTAAAAGATTTCAGAATATTTTAATATGTCCAAAAGATTTTATGAATACCCTCTGACATAATATATAAAGACCAGCATGGCGTTTATAACTGATTAAGTCTTTCTGGTGGTGTTTGTTTCAAGATTCAATTTTGGAAAAAAAAAACTTAAAAAAGACGCCGGCCCCCGAATAATCTCGTAGATCAAAAACTGGGAAGCCTGACAAATATACGAGATCGAACTTCTCCCGAAGTATCTTTTTAGATCGCCGTATGTTGAAGGCGGCGATACAAAACGTATCCCTCAATTGTTTGGTTAACTAACCGAATTGTAAATTCGTTATTCCCACCGTTCCAGGGAGCACCCGCCGGGTGTGAATATTAGTTTAAAAAACGTTAACCCTAATTGCGCCGTAAGCTGAAGGCGGCGATACAAAACGTATCCCTCAATTGTCTGGTTAACTAACTGAATTGTAAATTCGTGATTCCCACCCTTCCAGGGAGCACCCGAATATTAGTTTAAAAAACGTTAACCCCAATTGTGCCTTAAATTGCCGTATGTTGAAGGAGGCGATACACAATGCATCCCTCAATTGTCTGGTCAACTAAACCGAATTTTGTAAATTCGGTCATCCCACCCTACCAGGATGCACCCGCCGGGTGAATTAAAGTTTAAAAGTTAACCTCAATTGTTCCTAACCCCACATCTTTGTAAAAGATCGCCGGGGAGGAAATACAACAACAGCATAGTTTTATATTGGCTTTGCAAAACCGAAAAAACTACAAACAACACGTGTCCGAATAAACACTGTTAGATGGGTACAGCCAACCTGCCGGGAATCAGAAGGAGCCTGAAACAGGCACCCCAGAGACGCAGTCCTGGGGAGCCACAGACACCCACTCGCCGGGGGAACAAGCCTGTTTTTAAACCACGCGTGGCCAAAACTCGTTAACCAGCCAGAGTTTTTCATGGTGTAACCGAGAAAACCCCGCCGGAAATAACCCACCCCGTCCAGATACCATCTGAACGCAACACAGGACCGAGGCGTAGCCAAAACACAACTAACGCCGGGCCCAACATAGTCCGTGGAATTAGCCAATACACAACTAACCCAGGACACATAAATAGTCCGTGGAATTAGCCAAAATACAACTAAACCAGGACACACATCACACAGTAGTACATATTTAGAAAATACATCAATAACACTTGTATAATTGTGGTAAAGCTACGAGAGGCTGGCTAGGCCTAGGCAGACGGATAATATTAACATGTCGGAATATAAACAAAAAGCACTGAATTATATCACAACAGGAACCACCGCCAACACACCACTGTAGCAAATACTTCCGGCAAAGGGAAGAACTGACTCGGGACCCAGAATTTTTTTCACTAAGTGAAGCAAAATACGCTGGGAACGTCAGCAAAAATACGCTACCTCATCAGAAAGATAAAAGGAAGCAATAACGCGTAATGAAAGCCGCCTGCATCACAAAGCTAGCTAACTGTGACAAAGATCACCTGTCCACAACCGGACCACGAGGGTACATCCGAAATAGATGCCCCAAACACACGACCCAAAATACACTGCACTGCGGGCAACCAGCCCAGGACACTCCTGCTACGCATATCCTAACCTTACTCGATACATCCCGGAGTAAACAAATGAGAAAAAACTCACTAGGGACGCAGCAAATGCGGAACCAGCGGAGCGTGGAGAGACACGTCCGGGCCGGCTGAGCGCAGAGCAGAGAAGGAAGAATGACGCCTGAATCAGCGTCTGGTCAAAGATCCACACAAGTACATCCACGATATGATGGAAAGTTTATTGGATAGTTATTCTTATTTTCCTTTTGTTTTTTATTTTTTACGAAGTTTTTTCGTAGTGATAACCCAATTCATAATGACTGAAGCCATGAGTGAGGTCGCATGCACTCATGATGAAGGCTCCTCAGATTTTAAATGCTCTGCGCGGTAGATTCAAACTACGGCGGATTAGTGTTTGAAGAGGATGCCTTATGTAATAGGCATGTTCGTCAATGATGGAGGGGCCACTAATAAATATACACCTTAAAAATTAATACACCCATGCTCTGTCCCTAAGTTTAAGATATTAGTATCAACATACCCTAACATACCTTGTCTTGCCAGACTAAGTTTCTGAAGACCCATCTTTCCCATAAATCTATGTATTCAATCCTTAGGTTAAGTATTAATATTAACATACCCTAACATACCTTGTCTTGCCAGACTAAGTTTCTGAAGACCCATCGCCCCCATAAATCTATGTATTCAATCCTTAGGTTAAGTATCTTTATCCGCCATTGTGTTCACCTTTTCCATTTACTTTTCCACAATTGATATACGTCTTCCACTCACCTCCTTCGTATCCACAGTCCACACTACGCCAATTTGCTTCGTGTCCTACACCTCTTACCCGCCCGATTCTACCTACATGATGATGAACAGGAATATACATTCATATTAAAAACACCCATGCCCTGTCCCTAGGTTGAGCCAATGCCAACCAATCAGACAGCCATATATCTATGTATGTTCTTCCATCCGAGAAGTAGATGTTAAAAACCCCATGTCCCAATCGCCCCCATAAATCTATGTACACAATCCTTAGGTTAAGTATTAATATTAGTAAAATGCCCCAGAACGAGAAGCCCACCACAGAAACCGCGAATGAACACCACACAGTAACACCCGAAAGAAAGGTCCACAGAACGAAAGGACCAGCTGACCGAGCCAGCCAATTCAGACAGGCCCAAGCCCGCAGGGCTAAGCAGCTCCAGGCCGCACCTACCTACCCCTTCTAAACTGACCATTTTCCACACCTCACGTACACTACCCCCTCGTGTCCTACACTTCTAACTACAATGATGATGAACAGGAATATACATTCATATTAAAAACACCTACGCCTGTCCCTAGACCTCGTATATCAATTTCCATGACGAGTATAGATATATGTAACCCGTGCTCAGTCGCCTCTTACATTGTTCCTCTAGTAACTATTCATCTCTATAATATTAACTGCCACCAGTATTGATACGACATAGCGGCACTGTCCTAATGTCGTATTGTGCCAAGTGCAGATCAACCAGTTTTCATCACCTTATTAGGACGACGACTAGAATGTCGTCGTTCATCTATATATTCAATCCTTAGTTTAAGTATTCATGTTAACATTCCCTAACATATCTTGTCTTGCCAGACTAAGTTTCTGAAGACTCATCGCCCATAAAATCTATGTATTCAATCCTTAATTTAGGTATTAATGTTAACATTCCCTAACATATCTTGTCTTGCCAGACTAAGTTTCTGAAGACTCATCGCCCATAAAATCTATGTATTCAATCCTTAGGTTAAGTATCTTTATCCGCCATTGTGTTCACCTTTTTCCATTTACTTTTCCACAATTGTCATACGTCTTCCACTCACCTCTTTCGTATCCACAGTCCACACTACGCCATTTTACTTCGTGTCCTACACCTCTTACCCGCCCGATTCTACCTACACGAGGATGAACAAGAATATACTTTCATATTAAAAACACCCATGCCCTGTCCCTAAGTTGAGCCAACGCCAACAAATCCGACAGCCATATATCTATGTATGTTCTTGCATCCGAGAAGTAGATGTTAAAAAAACCACATGTCCAAACTCATAAGAAATTAAGATACCCACGGGTACACCAAGATATAGAACCATTGCCCCCATAAGACTTAGACAGCCATGACTACAGATGTTAGCCACCATGCTGTAACGTAATTCTTACCAACCAGAGATTGTATAGATAACCTTCGTTACCAGTATATATCATAGCACCTCGAAACAATAACGCAGTACCCCTACGAACTGCCGCTTTCCTTTGGTCTATATTTCATAGAAAACGCAGTTCCCAGGGACACCTAGACGTGCAAGAAATCGTGTCAAATAATAGATCCATAACCCCTCGTATTGACTAGTCATAATACACTATGTTTTTCCCTACTTTATCCACAGTCAAGCACACACCTACAGTTAACCTCCTTCTCTCCCACCGCCCCACAATCCACATGATTCTATCTTTTCCAGACTCATATACCACCCCATATTTGCATCCCCCGGTAGCATTTGGCTAACGTACTTTCACTGTCCTTTCAAACTCCAATATCAACTGTAGCCTAATGCCACCCCCATGCCCAGAGACCTTAGGGTCAAATTTTCCTGTAGCCCCCTTAGCTTCCCCCCCTCTCATTAAGATACCCGCGCTTCTCGACTCTTGTCCGACCTAGCCTCTATCTCATACCTCTTGAAGATCCTTGATTTTTCCGTTGCTAACGCTCTCCAACCTTTTATATATCTACTCCTATCCAGCTTACCTTCACTTAGTAGGCCAGAACAACATTAGAACTTTACTAACCCCTTGCATGCCATCTATTCTCTTACAACCCATTCACAACCCTGTACCCCATGGTCGTCGGTGCGAGGCTCGCCGCCTCGCCAGTAACTAACTTCTATTGCCATACTTCCAGATAAATGTGGCGGAGTTAGCAACCAGTCTCCACCACATCCAGCAAGCCATGCAATTACCAACCAACCGATTACACCCAGCTAGCCAAGGCACCTTCGGTTTTGATATTAAGAACACCCACATCTGTCTCATAAACAGAGGGTTAGTACAAACACTGGTGATATGGCAAACCCCTAGCCACAGCCGCCGGACAACCATCCCAGAGGGAGAGCGCCCGGCTACCCCTTTTTACCCACCCGAGGAGGGAGACACCCACCCCCGCGGAGGTATACCTGACCCCTGTTTTGACTTCCGGGTCATTGCCAGGTAGCCTAGGAATTCTTCCTATCCATGAACTAACCATGCATGTCTAACCCCCTTACTCACTTCTCTGTACCCACAATAACCCATTCACCTGTTTTGCATACTCGGATAGTCAAATTAGCACCTCAGCTATGAAATAGAACAAAGACTGAGCAATATAAGAGAGACGCCCTATCACAGCTGTCCCAGTCCTCCCCGCAAAGTAGATCCAGTCTCCCTTCCATAAATACTTCCAGTATAGCCAAAATAGTACCTTTTACTAAGGCTCAGTTATATCACAAATTGCAGGCTTCCTATAGCCATTTGCCACAACAGTAATCCCCATCTTACTTAGTCCCCATAACTATTGAGAGCTCAAATAAGTCCATAAGACTCGAGATCCCTATTGTCTACAGGGTCCAGAACCGAGCCTATAAACCTAGCTCCCGCCTCCAGTCAAATCAGTTGAAAGTTAGACACCAACCAGTGGTCACTACCCTGAAGTTAACCTCTAGCTCTGCCCTTGTGTTGTTCCGGAGTTGAGAGATTCCAGAGCCGGCAGACTCCGTGGCAGAGAAGACTAATAGAAGCCTCTGTCCATGTACAAGTCCCGACGTGCACCTTATAACCTTCACCCAAATGAATGGATATATAAGTGTGTAGCCAGCAACGATCGCCAAAAGATCCGACTTAAGCACTTCCTACATTTGGACAACCTGGACGGCCGAGGAACCAGTCGCTAGCCCCCAACATCACCGGAAGCAAGATAACCAGGACCAGACCAACAAATAAGATTCAATATTCACTTTATTAGTACGAACGTGTCATAGTACGAGTTCGACATTCACTTATTAACTTTTCTATGAAGTGGCTATAACCTTGCCCAGTGTAACTCATATTTAACCATTCCATTTGGGACGTACTAAGCGTAATCAGTGTTCATTAATTAACAGGCGACATTGACTCTCGTAATTACCTTATTCAGATATTAATACCCTAGTGATATCTAACGTTCGCCCACTGATTTGTGTTCTACGTATTTCTGCCATAAGAATATAAACCTTAGATCAGTACCCCCCTTGAGGTTACTAGATATTCCGTGTTCTAAAATATACGCGTGTCTAATTCTAAACTGTGAGCTGCTACTTAGGCACGCGACCAGCCAGTAAGAGATCTAATCAGTGAAATTGAATACATAAATATATTGAGGTCTTCCAGTAAAAATATAACTTGCTAACTAAACCCGTGATCAGAAGAGTATACCTGAACGTTGGAAGTGGGAGACTAGGCTCCATCCAGATCCGCTAATGCTAGCAGTTCCCTTCTATTATTTGTTTTGTACGAGAATTACTATCTATCTATGCTCTTTATTTACTTACTTAAATAAACGTGAACGTGTGTCGTGTTACCGTGTGTTTATTTTGTGTTCTCTATTCCTCATACCTTGTATTGTGCATGCAGCCTTATATACCCAGTCAGATAGAGCCCACATTAACCAAGTTAATCCTGTAGAAAAACAGGGCATAACATTGGCGGCAGCGGTGGTTCTTGATTCGGATAAAAGGTTGCATTACATTGCAAGTTTGGAACAGCCAGAACACGATAACATCATGGCGCACCGTTCTCACATTCCCATCCCACATTATGATGGAGAAACTTATGAGATCGAAACATTCATGGACATAGTGAAACCCGTACTTGACCTAGTTTATACCACGGACGCAGAAAAAATAGCCGTAACATTAACGCACCTGGGAAAAGCTGTTTCCCTGGTTGCCTATCAAGTGCACCCTGCTCTCACCTGGGACGAATTTCGCCCAATAGTGATAGAAGCCATTAAGCCTTCGTTGGGCGTTTTCGTGGCCCACACCCGTATCCAAGACACTAAATTCGAAGGCGATTTAGATGCCACAGTGAATAAGATTGCCCAACACATAAAAATTTCTTTCCCCACGTTGACCAGAATCCAACAAGAACAGCAAATTCTGGTCAACCTTGTGTCTATATTGCCCTCAGCAGTAAAAGACCATTTCCGTGTGCACGATTTCGTCGGATACCAAAAAGATCTCATCACGATCCGACGTATTTTAGCCGTGCGCACAGAAGCACCCACCCAAATCTCTGCAATCAAGAGGTTTCCCACGCACCCGCAGCAACCCGACCACCAAAACTCCAAGAATGCCTACCCAGCCTCATCCTTCAACAACAGACCCACCTACCCTACCGGCAAGCCCCAACCCAGTAGACCCCGGTTCCAACCTACCCAGCCACGCAGAATCTTCAACCGGAACAGGAACTACAACACCTACCAAAGTAAAAACCCTACCTTAGTAATTATCAACCCCTATGATTTTCCCTGCCTGTAATGCTCAGTGTGCTTTCCATCATATTCATGACTCTGCCAAACCTCGCCCCTTTACTCCTCGCATTTCTGTAAATGAAGAGGAGTTGGGACAAGAGGAAGAGATGGAAGAAAGACACACTGGAGAAATAGCCCCTAACATGACTTCAGAGGATACCGAGGAAACCCTGGAGGAGGTAGATACCGATTCCCAGGATTTTTAAAGTACCCCCCGCCCAAGATGGCCTCGGCGGGGGATGCCATAACTGACCGCACTGCCCCCATTTATTACATGGCCAAAATCAAGGACATTCCTGTCCGCTTGTTAATCGACACGGGAGCTGCCAAGTCATGTTTGTTCAAATCTTACTATGATCAACATCACCGACTATTTGGCCCTTTGTTAACCACCAAGGCAGAACTAATCTCAGCTGCTGATACTTACTTAAATCTCCTAGGAGACACTTTACCCCTATCAGTAACCACTCCTGCCCCCCATGCTCGTTGTTATCACACATTCACAGTATTTTCCTCCAACTGTAAACATTATGATGGTTTCCTTGGACTTGACCTCCTTCAAAAACTCCAGGCCCAGGTCGACTGCGGCTAAAGGCTGATATCATTAAAAAAAATCCAACCCAAAGCCTCTGACAAACCCATCACGCAGAAACCCATTCATAAAAAAAAAACCACCTGTCCCCTCAACAAACCCTTAGTCGGGGTGACCAAGTTGCAGCTAGCACTAAGGTGACTCCTAAATCCTCCCCTTGCCCTGAGTCTCCTCAAAATCTCACCCCATTCAGTAACCAAATGCCTCACCCGAGGAAAGAAGACAAGTCCAAGCAACTCCCTCTCGGTAATCCCCTCCATTCTCGTAATTCTGTCCCGGATAAATCCTCCCATGTTTTCAGGACAAACTCTGATATATGTAACCATAATTCCATCCAATGTTTATGTACACCTGTTTTCAGAGAAAATGCCGATCAATGTACCCAACAATGTTTCCCCCATGCCCCCAGAAATGTTCAGCTATCCCACAACCCACAACAATTCCCTTGTGACAATTTTCCGTCAGTAGCTCCCTTGCCCCCCCCCTCCCCCCCACAATTCACACCCCTAAAAAAATTCACAATCCCACACTTGACTCACCCTCTCATGACAAACAAACCCACCCGCCCCACATCACTTTTAACCAGACCTTGACTGCCACCAAGAAAGTTCCCCACGTTCGTCCTGTTAACAACACCACATCAATACAACAGTCCTCCACCAATAACCCATGTTCGACACCTAACGTTTTTCGCACCAACCCTCCACAGTCCCCCCAACAAATTCCGTTTTCTAACTCCCTCACCTCTCACCACTTTGAACCGCCCGCACGCGCCGTTAATCCCCCCCTCACGCGTGCCGACCGAGGGACACAACCATGCTCCCACCATGCCCCCAGAAATGCCCAGCTAGTCCACACCCACCCCAATTCCCCTTGTGACAGTTTTCCGTCAGTAGCTCCCTTCCACCCCCACACAATTCACACCCCTAGAACACTCCACAACCCCTCACTTGACTCGCCCTCTCATGACAAACAAATCCACCAAATCCACATAAACTCCAAACAAACCGTCACGGCCACCGACAACGCTCCCCAAATTCCTTCTAACAACCACATATCCTTACATCAGTCCCCCACCAATAACCCATCTTCTACACCTCACGCTTTCCCCACCAACCCTCCGCAGTCCCTCCAACAAATCCCGTTTTCTAACCCCCTCACACCGCGCCCCACTGATCCTCTCACACGCGCCGTTAATCCCCCCCTCACGCTTGACCCCCACCAAAGCGACCTTGCCCCCCTTATAAGTAGCAAGCACCTGCTCGCCAGTCAATCCCCCACCATCATTAGCCCAGCTGTAGTTCAGGATAACTGCCACATTCCCCCCACCATCAAAAATGGGTGAACCTGCAGCCCATACCCCAAACTCACATGATATTTTCCCCCACCACCACGTCCCCCAACCCCCATCGTTGCCTCTTACAACCCGCCATCATTTCCGCTCGCATCAACCACATTCTCGTGGCCAATATCTCAGAGGAATCCCTGACACTACCAAAAGGTCTCATTATAGGGGACCTCGAAACTTTCGATGACCTCCCCATAGATTTTAACGACACCCCTACCAGCCTCCAATTGCCACCTCTCCCTGAGACATTATCTGACCAACAAAAGAACGGCATGTACGACCTACTGCTGGAATTCAGTGACGTGTTTGCCCAACAACCCACCGAAATCGGACAGACTGATGTAGAACAACACATCATTAACACCACAGGCCCCCCCATACGACAACCATCCCGTAGAAAGAATCCCATACAACGTCAGGAAGAGGAACGCCAAGTCCAAGAAATGTTAGAGGCCGGTATTGCCACCCCGTCCATTAGTCCCTGGTCTTCCCCTGTTGTCCTAGTCAAAAAGAAAGACGGGACAACCCGTTTTTGTGTCGATTACAGGAGGTTAAATGATGTAACCATTAAAGACGCTACGCCCTTACCCCGAATAGACGATTCCCTTGACTCCCTATACGGGTCCAAATGGTTTACTACCCTCGACTTGCAAGCAGGGTATTGGCAAGTGCCTATCAAGGCCGAGGACCAAGAGAAAACAGCTTTTTCCACTAGTGGTGGCCATCACTATGAATTTAACGTCCTACCTTTAGGCCTCTGTAACGGACCCGCCACTTTCTCCCGTTTGATGGAAACGGTATTACAGGGCCTAACCTGGGAACTTGCCTAGCCTATCTGGACGATATTATTGTGTACTCACCAACCTGGGAAGAACACCTCCTCAGGTTGAGACAAGTCCTTCAAAGAATCCGAGCCGCCGGGTTGAAATTAAAACCCTCAAAGTGCGAGATTGCCCGAAATAAGGTAGATTTCCTCGGACACGTGATATCGGAACATGGTATTGCGCCAGACCCCAAGAAACTTCAAGCCATACAAAACCAACCCCCACCCACCACTGTTAAAGGAATACGTTCGTTTCTAGGTTTAGCCACATACTACAGACGTTTCGTCCCCAACTTTGCCACCATAGCCAGACCCCTCCACCAACTTACAAACAAAGACACCCCGTTCACTTGGACACCTGAAAGAGACCTCGCGTTTAACACTTTGAAGCAAAAGCTAATCCAAGCCCCTATTGTCACTTTCCCTGATTACCAAAAACCTTTCCGTCTTTATACCGACGTATCTTTGTACGCCATGGGTGCAGTGTTAGCCCAAGTCAGAGACGGAGAGGAACATGTGATAGCGTATGCCAGCTCCACCCTCAACCAAACACAACAGAATTATGCAGCCACCAAGAGAGAGTGCTTAGGGATCATTTGGGCACTCAGTCACTTCCGGTCTTTTGTGTTGGGCGCAAAACTTGACATAATCACCGACCATCAATCTTTACAATGGCTGCGTAGGTGCGAAACCAACTCAGCCATTTTGGTACGTTGGAGGGAGACACTAGAAGACTACGACTTCACCATACAATATCGTCCAGGCAAACTCCATACCAATGCAGACGCCCTGTCACGTTTGCCAGTACCAAAAGACCCCCGCACCAACCTAGCCGCCTTACAACACACAGAGTTGGTATCTACCCCCACCCCCCCACATAAATGTCCCGCAGCCCCCTCCCTAATGCAATCTTGGGAAGCAAGAATCAGACCCCCCTGGATACCGTTAAATGTCTTCCGGGGACTGACTCGCTGGGGAGATCAACTTGCCACCGACACTGGTCATATAATCTTGGACCCCACTATTGCCCACGACTACATGATTGCCATCCACGAGGGAAACGGCATACACCTTGGACAAAAGAAAATGTTAAAGATCTTCACCGACCAATACTGGACCCCCAACCCCTCAAATATTGCACAACGAGTGACAGAATCCTGCACACCGTGTTTATTGGGCAAGGATAGATCACGCACCCCAGGCCCAGCTGGTACCTTGTCGGCTACCAAACCGTTCCAAGTCCTATCCCTCGACATCATGGGCCCGTTTCCTCCATACGCTGGCAAGCGCTATATCGTCACATTTGTTGATGTCTATTCAAATTTTTTAATAGCCTGCCCAGCTAAAGACCACACAGCCACCACAGTCGCCACACTGCTTGCCACAGAAGTATTCCCTATATTCGGTCTGCCCCTTGCTCTTCTATCCGACAATGCCCCCGAGTTTAGTGGAGACGTTTGGCAACAGTTCACCCAACAATGTGGCATTAAGATTAAACACTCCTCCCCCTACTGGCCTCAAGGAAATGCTATATGCGAACGCAGCCATCGCACCATCAACAATCAGTTGCGAACAAAAATGATTGCTTTTAACACCGCAGACTGGCCATCACAACTAAAAATAATACAATGGGGCATGAACATCTGTCCCCGAGAAGACGGGATTTCTCCTCATGAACGTGTTTACGGCGTACCCCCCCTGTTACTGCCGTTCCACCACCATGCTCACGTTCCCTCCACCACCTCCACAATTGACCCATTGCAACATCTGCAAAACACCCTCCATACCGCCCAAACCTGTCAGGACACCAAAACTGATAACACCAATGACAAAAACCCTTTCGCCATCCATGACACCGTAATGGTAGCCAACCTCCCTATCACCAACAAGTTAGGCCCTCGCTATGTCGGGCCCTACACCATCACACAAGTCCCAAACGCCTATCAAGTCACCATCGACTATCACGGCGTGACTCGCACGTTCCGAACTAGATTCGTCCGGGCGTTTAAACCACTCCAACCACAAGACAATACCCCACCCCACACGGCTGAACCAGAATTAAACACCCCTACTAAACCGTACACTCCAGATATGAAAATCCCCACACAAACCCCTAAGGACTTAAGCCCTCCGACACCGAACAGACAGATCATTCCTCAACATACCCCCCAAACTAACCTCCACAAGCCCCAAGCCCCCACTATCACACCGTCCTCCACCATGACACCTTCTTTCACTTCTGATAATCAAGTACCTCCCCCGCTTATCCAAACACGAAAGCCTCCCCCCACAACCCCGACCACAACAGAAACTCTGCCGTCTAGCCCTGACATACCTTCCCCAGGCACCACACTAAGAAAACCACACCCCCCACCCAAAACCAAGTACACACCCAAACACACCACACAATCTACTTCAGTAATCACACGCTACAACCTACGCCCACGATTTTTTTTTTAAGACCTCCAGGAAACACGCCCTGCCAACCAAATTCCGTAGGGCTGCCCGACCCCTACCCTCCTCCTCTTCTTCTTCGTCGACTTCTCCTCCACAAAGGGAAAGAAGACGAATAATCACCACTAAACACCATAAACCCTCTAACTATAGTCCAGAAGTAGCAAACCCCACCCCCGCACGAACACACATACCTTCCTCTTCAACCTCATCCCCTCTCAAACCCCACCAAACACCCATAAAACCGCCTACTTCCTTCACCAGCAAATCACCAACCTCACCAAACGACAC
Organism: Paralithodes platypus; assembly: GCA_032716605.1. NCBI lineage: Eukaryota > Metazoa > Arthropoda > Malacostraca > Decapoda > Lithodidae > Paralithodes > Paralithodes platypus. The sequence goes on from CM064582.1 coordinate 65,544,953, forward strand.
ACCCCACACACTTCCCTACCCCCAACCCTCCAACTTAAATCTACACTCCCTACCCACCCGTCTAGCCCCCCCCGCATCCGCCCCTTTCCCCTCCACGATCCCCACCACCCCACCCACACATCGACCAAACTCATCTCACCGAACCCCCAACCCACCCACCCCTAAGGAATCCCCCCCCAAAGTCACCCCTGAGAGAACCCCCACATGTTCTTTACCTGTAAAACGTTCCTCCCCTCAATATAAAACATCATCGAGCGACTCGAGTCCCACGACAAACTTCTACCTTCCCACCAGAACCGCCCGAGGTAGAATAATCAATAGACCCATCAGATTTAAAGATGGGGAGATAAAAATAACACCCCGTTCCGACACTAAAGACCCAAGCCACACAACACACACACCCCTTCCTTCTCACACACCTCCGTCACCCACCTTACCTAAACCTATCTTGCGCATTGCCTCACTAGATTTTTCCAACCTACAACACCGCCCAAGAAAACCAAAAGAAATCCAGACTCATGTTTCCCCTTCATCCCCAGCTCTGTTGTCAGACGTTAATCCCCCGTCGGTTAGTAACCCATTCACCACACTAAACAGACCTCCTGTCAGTCCCACACACCTCACTCCGACCCCCGCGGGGAAAAGCTACAAACCGTTCATACGGAAGGTTAAAGTAAAAACCCCCACTGGATACTTACGTCTACCACGCCCACATCAAGCCCGGGCAACCGCCCGTCACAACACAGAGGACACACTATTACAGGTATACATTGACCTACAAAAGAAACCTGACTGTCGCTCTCTTGCTTGGTGGAAACTTCTAAATACCCTAAAAATGACCCACCATGACTATGCTTCTTTTGAGCCCTTGAGGCTCGAGGACGAGCCTATAATGAAGGAGAGGGAAGTAAAATGCCCCAGAACGAGAAGCCCACCACAGAAACCGCGAACGAACACCACACAGTAACACCCGAAAGAAAGGTCCACAGAACGAAAGGACCAGCTGACCGAGCCAGCCAATTCAGAAGGCCCAAGCCCGCAGGGCTAAGCAGCTCCAGGCTGCACCTACCTACCCCTTCTAAACTGACCATTTTCCACACCTCACGTACACTACCCCCTCGTGTCCTACACTTCTAACTACAATGATGATGAACAGGAATATACATTCATATTAAAAACACCTACGCCTGTCCCTAGACCTCGTATATCAATTTCCATGACGAGTATAGATATATGTAACCCGTGCTCAGTCGCCTCTTACATTGTTCCTCTAGTAACTATTCATCTCTATAATATTAACTGCCACCAGTATTGATACGACATAGCGGCACTGTCCTAATGTCGTATTGTGCCAAGTGCAGATCAACCAGTTTTCATCACCTTATTAGGACGACGACTAGAATGTCGTCGTTCATCTATATATTCAATCCTTAGTTTAAGTATTCATGTTAACATTCCCTAACATATCTTGTCTTGCCAGACTAAGTTTCTGAAGACTCATCGCCCATAAAATCTATGTATTCAATCCTTAATTTAGGTATTAATGTTAACATTCCCTAACATATCTTGTCTTGCCAGACTAAGTTTCTGAAGACTCATCGCCCATAAAATCTATGTATTCAATCCTTAGTTTAAGTAGTAATGTTAACATTCCCTAACATATCTTGTCTTGCCAGACTAAGTTTCTGAAGACTCATCGCCCATAAAATCTATGTATTCAATCCTTAGTTTAAGTAGTAATGTTAACATTCCCTAACATATCTTGTCTTGCCAGACTAGACCTTGTTTTGATAACCTTGTGATTCTCTAGGGTAATTTTTATGGTTTTCCGTGTGCAATATGTGACGAAGTGATCACTTATCCCTGTCTGTATAACCCCTGATTGGGATATTTTGTCCTCTCTGTTACAGTTTATGTGGTCTAATATTGTGGCAGTGTTCTCGGAAATACGTGTGGGGGTTGTGATGAGTTGTTTGTGATTGTGCATTGTCAGTGTATGCCTATATTCTCGTACAAGCCTATTATTTCGTTGTTTGTAACACAGGTTAAAATCCCCTAGTATGATGGATTCATTCCGAGGGTCTAGCGATGACAAAGTTCATTCAAATTTGGTCAAGAATTGTGTGTCGTCTGGTGGCCTATAGCATACCCCAATTGTGATGGGTCTTGTCCTCGGCAGGTGTAGGTCGATCCACAGAGCTTCGTGATTTTCTACATGGAGGTCGGTCCTAGTTGTGTGTGTGAGGTTTGTTTTTTGCATACAGACATACTCCTCCCCCATGCCTATTGCGATCATTCCTAACCATATTGAAACCTTGAATGTTTATTTCACCATCGTTTATACTTGAATCCAGCCAGGTTTCTGTGATTGCAATTATTGAAGCTTTGGCTTTATTAGCTAACAAGTTTATTTCTGACAATTTATGGTACATTGATCTGGCGTTAATGTGGATAAGATGGAGCCCTTTGTTGGTGAACACTCTATATTCATCTTTGATTTTGAATGTGTCCTGGATGGATTCTGAGTTGTTAATACTTGGATCATTTACATTAATATTCGGTAATGAATGCAAGGCACACTTATTGCAAAGGAATTCCGGTTCTTCACTGTTGGTCTTCTTAGAGATGCACTTCATGTGAGCTACATGTTTACACTTTACACAGTTTTGGATCTTCTGACGTCGTGTTATGAGTGATTCACAAATAAAACAAATGGTTTCGCGATGTTGTACAGCTGAGTTCCTACATTTAACACATTCAACTTCGTTTCTACTGTTAACGTAAGTACATCGGTTATGAACAATTTCATTACAACTGTTGCATTGTAAAAGTGAACTCCTATTGTTGAAACCAATATTACAGACTATACATAGTTTTTTCTTACTGTTTATCATACGACTGGAGGTGTGGTTTGGTCCGCGTCGATCAGCTGTTTGTGCGGGAGAGGGCGGTGGATACTCACGGTCGGGCTGTGGTTGTTTGCTGTTTTTGTTGTTGTTTTCATTGTCCGTTGATGCTGCTTCCCTGTTGATGTATTTGCAAGTGCTACCTGTTTTTATTGTTGTTCTTGTTGCATGTTGTGCTACTTGGGTCGCCGATATCTGTGGTATTAATGGTAATGCTGCGGGTAATGTAGTGTTGGTGGAGTGGGTAATAGCTAAATCCCTGCATTTAACGCATTCCACTTCTTTTTTGCTGGTAACATAAGTACATCGATCGTGTACTGTTTCATTACAAATACTACATTGTGTTGTTGGACTCCTTTTGTTGAATCTAATATCGCACACTGTACATAGCTTCCTTTTATTGTTCGTCGTACGTCTGGCGGTGTGGTGATCAGCTGTGCTGCTAGGGTGTGAGCGCGGGGGTTGGGGACTGTCTGTGGCTATGTCTCCCCCTATGACCCCTCCCAGCCCCACCTGTATTTGCTGTTTGATGATGTTGTCCTTATTCCTGGCTGCTAATGCTGCTCCATTGTTGATGTTGCGACTGATACCTTTCTTCCTAGCTGCTCCGGTTACATGTTGAGCCACCGATAGTGTTGTGTTGTGTTGTGGGTTGAATTGGAGCGTGACGGGAGACTGGGTCGCCGAACGTGTTGGGATGTGTTGTGGGTTGAATTGGAGCGTGACGGGAGGCTGGGGTACCTGTAGGCCCGGTTTGTAATAACAAATGTTTCTGCTAGAGACTGTTGAAATTACGGTGTCTGTCTTACTTGGTTGGTGGTGAGGTTTCTTCAGTGTTGAACTCGGGCCGGGGTTGGTCTCTAAATCTCCGCAGCTAATTAGAGTGTAGCACAATAGGTGTTGTAGCGAGGTTGTGCCAGAGTACTTGCCAAGCCGCTGCGTCTTCCCGATATATAAACTTGACCAGGCAGGAATGGTGACAGAAGGTTCACTTATGTGTGATTTCTGTGTGACGAGGTCCCTCAATACTTGTTTAGTGTTGACCTGGTACACTACCGGTCCCTTCTGCACCTTTATATCGGCACAGCCCCTCTGGATGTTGAGGATGATGATACACAGGGAGAGAGCTACGCACGCACCCTTCACTCCTCTCGCCATCTTGGCTAAAACATGGCTAAAAGGGTACCCTCACCCAGCATTTATTGACTCATAAACAAGTGAAAAGTATGACTTCACTTGCTCCAGCTTAGAGCTTTGCTCTAAGTCTACACCCCAGGTAAACACTATTTGGTCACAAGGGAGGCTCTTTTTTAACTTCCCCCTGATTCGCTCCATTAGTTTGGAAATCTTTGGATGCTTCACCCCATTAGTTTGATGATAGCTTCACCCCATCTTATTATTAGTGCCTTAATATCGCCAAACTAATGGGGTGAAATATTTTGAAATCTCCAAACAAATCGGGGAGATCCAAAAAGAACCCCTTCGAACCAAAGAAGGTTAAATAAATATACTTCATTAAATATGGCAGGATGCAAGATTCTTGAAGATAGATATAATCACTCGGGTGAGATGGACGGGTGGATATGGTTGCAGCCGCTATACTTCTGTATTCGCGTGGATTTATATTTATATTTCAATGTATTATTACTTCATTTTACTATAGGCCTATAGTACTTGTAAGTTTGTGTATAAGTTAGGTTAGTTAATGCACTAAATTAAGTAAAATTACATGGAAATAGACTAGTATAGAGATATAGCGGCTGCATACATGGCCTCCAAGATGGACTGAATCCCCCCCAAAAGTTTCATAATGCAAACTGGCTTTCATGATATTTAGTTAAGGTACATCAGTTTTATTGATCTGCTATTGAAATGCATGTGGCTGATTAGCAGTAAAATGCCCCAGAACGAGAAGCCCACCACAGAAGCCACGAGCGAACACCACACAGAAACACCCGAAAGAAAGGTCCACAGAACGAAAGGACCAGCTGACCGAGCCAGCCAATTCAGACAGGCCCAAGCCCGCAGGGCTATGCAGCTCCAGGCCGCACCTACCTACCCCTTCTAAACTGACCATTTTCCACACCTCACGTACACTACCCCCTCGTGTCCGACACTTCTAACTACAATGATGATGAACAGGAATATACATTCATATTTAAAAACACCCATGCCCTGTCACTAGGTTGAGCCAATGCCAACAAATCAGACAGCCATATATCTATGTATGTTCTTACATCCGAGAAGTAGATGTTATATATCTTAGAAGTTAAAACACCCACCCCTATCCCTAGACCTCGTACATCATTTCCCATGACGAGTATAGATATATGTAACCCGTGCTCAGTCGCCCCCTTGCATTGTTCCTCTAGTAAATAAGTGTCTCTATAATATTAACTGCCACCAGTATTGATACGACATAGCGGCACTGTCCTTGTGTCGTATTGTGCCAAGTGCAGATCAACCAGGTTTCATCACCTTATTAGGACGACGACTATAATGTCATCGTTCATCGATGTATTCAATCCTTAGGTTACGTATTAATATTAACATTCCCTAACATATCTTGTCTTGCCAGACTAAGTTTCTGAAGACCCATCGCCCCCATAAATCTATGTATTCAATCCTTAGTTTAAGTATTAATATTAACATTCCCTAACATATCTTGTCTTGCCAGACTAAGTTTCTGAAGACTCATCGCCCATAAAATCTATGTATTCAATCCTTAGGTTAAGTATCTTTATCCGCCATTGTGTTCACCTTTTTCCATTTACTTTTGCACAATTGTCATACGTCTTCCACTTACCTCCTTCGTATCCACAGTCCACACTACGCCATTTTGCTTCGTGTCCTACACCTCTTACCCGCCCGATTCTATCTACACGATGATGAACAAGAATATACATTCATATTAAAAACACCCATGCCCTGTCCCTCAGTTGAGCCAATGCCAACAAATCCGACAACCATATATCTATGTATGTTCTTACATCCGAGAAGTAGATGTTAAAAACCACATGTCCAAACTCATAAGAAATTAAGATACCCACGGGTACACCAGGATATAGAACCATTGCCCCCATAAGACTTAGACAGCCATGAATACAGAGGTTAGCCACCATGCTGTAACTCCAATTCTTACCCCAACCAGAGATTGTATAGATAACCTTTGTTTCCAGTATCTATCATAGTATTCCGAAACAATAACGAAGTACCCCTACGAACTGCCGCTTTTCTTTGGTCTATATTTCATAGAAAACGCAGTTCCCAGGGACACCTAGACGTACAAGAAATCGTGTCAAATAATAGGTCCATAACCCCTCGTATTGACGAGTAATAATACACCATGTTTTTCCCTACTTTATCCACAGTCAAGCACACACCTACAGTTAACCTCCTTCTCCCCCACCGCCCCACAGTCCACATGATTCTATCTTTTCCAGACTCATATACCACCCCGTATTTGCATCCCCCGGTAGCATTTGGCTAACGTACTTTCACTGTCCTTTCAAAACTCCAATATCAACTGCAGCCTAATGCCATCCCCACAACCAGATACCTTAGGGTCAAATTTCCCTGTAGCCACCCTGAGCTTCCCCCCCTCTCATTAAAATACCCTGTGCTTCTCGACTCTTGTCCGACCTAGCCTCTCTCTCATACCTCTTGAAGATCCTTGATTTTTCCGTTGCTAACGCTCTCCAACCTTTTATATATATACTCCTATCCAGCCTGCCTTCACTTAGTAGGCCAGAACAACATTAGAACTTTACTAACCCCTTGCATGCCATCTATTCTCTTACAACCCATTCACAACCCTGCACCTAATGGTCGTCAGTGCGAGGCTCGCCGCCTCGCCAGTAACTAACTTCTATTGCCATACTTCAAGATAAATGTGGCAGAGTTAGCAACCAGTCTCCACCACATCAAGCAAACCATGCAATTAACAACCAACCGATTACAACCAGCTAGCCAAGGCACCTTCGGTTTTGATATTAAAAACATCCACATCTGTCTCATAAACAGAGGGTTATTACAAACACTGGTGATATGGCAAGCCCCTAGCCACAGCCGCCGGACGACCATCCCAGAGAGAGAGCGCCCGGCTACCCCTTTTTATCCACCCGAGGAGGGAGACCCCCACCCCCGCAGAGGTATACCTGACCCCTGTTTTGACTTCCGGGTCATTGCCAGGTAGCCTAGGAATTCTTCCTATCAATGAACTAACCATGCATGTCTAACCCCCTTACTCGCCTCTCTTTACCCACAATAACCCATTCACCTGTTTGGCATACTCGGATAGTCAAATTAGCACCTCAGCTATGCAATAGAACGAAGACTGAGTAATATAAGAGAGACGCCCCTATCACAGCTGTCCCAGTCCTCCCCGCAAAGTAGATCCAGTCTCCCTCTCATAAATACTTCCTGTATAGCCAAAATAGTACCTTTTACTGCTGTTTGCGGATGATACAGTTCTGATGAGTGATAATGAATGGGAGTTGCAGGGTCTGGTAAATGAGTTTGGAACAGTGTGCGAAAAACGGAATTTGAAGGTAAATACGGGGAAGAGCAAGGTTATGGTCTTCGAAAGGGGTGAAGTCACAGAGTGTGAGGTGAAGCTGAACGGTCAGGCTATGGAGATCGTCAACTCTTTTAAGTATCTGGGCAGTGTGTTGAGTAAAGATGGGACTATGGATGAAGAGGTGCGGGAGAGGGTACAACAGGGGAAGAGGGTTGTAGGAATGCTAAAAGCAGTAACAAGAAATAGGGTGGTCAGTATGGAAGTGAAGAAGTCCTTGCATGACAGTGTGGTAATCCCGACACTGACTTACGGAAGCGAAGCATGGACGTTGGTTGAGAGACTCAGACCAAGAGTGAGAGCAGTGGAAATGTATTACTTAAGGAGTGCGTGCGGAGTTACATGGAGGGATAGACAGACTAATGAGGAAGTAAGAAGGAGGTGTGGTGTGGAGGTAGATGTGCTGGAAAGTGTGAAAAGGAACAACTTGAGATGGTTCGGCCATATGGAACGTATGGAAAGCGAGAGAATGACTAAGAGGGTGTATGAGAGCGAGGTGGAGGGACAGAGGGGGAGAGGTAGACCGAATATGAGGTGGAAGGATGGAGTGAGGAAGTACATGAACGAAGGTGGTGCTGGTTGGGGGGAGGGGCGTCGACTGACTGGGGACAGAGGTGCATGGGGGCGGTTCGTTCGTGGCCACCCCTTCGGGGATCACGGCGTCAGGCAATAGATAGATAGATAGATAGACTAAGGCTCAGTTATATCACAATATGAAGGCTTCCATAGCCATGTTCCACAACAGTAATCACCATCTAACCTAGTCCCCATATCTATTGAGAGCTCAAATAAGTCCATAAGACTCGAGATCCCTATTGCCTACAGGGTCCAGAACCGAGCCTATAAACCTAGCTCCCGCCCCCAGTCAAATCAGTTGAAAGTTAGACACCAACCAGTGGTCACTACCCTGAAGTTAACCTCTAGCTCTGCCCTTGTGTTGTTCCTGAGTTGAGAGATTCCAGAGCCGGCAGACTCCGTGGCAGAGAAGACAAATAGAAGCATCTGTCCATGTACAAGTCCCGACGTGCACCTTATAACCTTCACACCAATGAGTGGGTATATAAGTGTGTAGCCAGCACCGATCGCCAAAAGATCCGACTTGAGAACTTCCTACATTTGGACCCACTGGACGGCCGAGGAACCAGTCGTTAGCCCCCAACATCACCGGAAGCAAGATAACCAGGACCAGACCAACAAATAATATTCAATATTCACTTTATTAGTACGAACGTGTCATAGTACGAGTTCGACATTCACTTATTAACTTTTCTATGAAGTGGCTATAACTTTGCCCAGTGTAACTCATATTTAACCATTCCATTTGGGACGTACTAAGCGTATCAGTGTTCATTAATTAACAGGCGACATTGACTCTCGTAATTACCTTATTCAGATATTAAAACCCTAGTGATATCTAACGTTCGCCCACTGATTTGTGTTCTACGTATTTCTGCCATAAGAATATAAATCTTAGATCAGTACCCCCTTGAGGTTACTAGAATTTCCGTGTTCTGAAATATACGTGTGTCTAATTCTAACTGTGAGCTGCTACTTGGGCACGCGACCTGCCAGTAAGAGATCTAATTAGTGAAATTGAATACATAAATACATTGAGGTCTTCCAGTATAATAAACCTTGCTAACTAAACCCGTGATCAGAAGAGTATACCTGAACGTTGGAAGTGGGAGACTAGGCTCCATCCAGATCCGCTAATGCTAGCAGTTCCCTTCTATTATTTGTTTTATACGAGTATTACTATCTTTCTATGCTCTTTATTCACCTACTTAAATAAACGTGATCGTGTGTCGTGTTACCGTGTGTTTATTTTGTGTTCTCTATTCCTCATACCTTGTATTGTGCATGCAGCCTTATATACCCAGTCAGATAGAGCCCACATTACCCAAGTTAATCCTGTAGAAAAACAGGGCATAACAAGCAGAGATATTGATTTGTTTGCATGAATATATTTACAGTGATTCCTCATTTAACCCATTGGCTGCGGCTATTTTTGGGCTATTTAGGGCATATTCAGGCACTCCTGAATGATAAATCAAGCATCTGCATTAAATGAACTGTATTCTGCCGAAAACTAAGCGAAAATAGCTTCAAAATGAGACCAGAACGGGCCCCGTACGTGGTCTGGTTCACCCGCAGCGGTGCCAGTGAAACGCGGGAAACCCGTTATTTGTTAGCACGCTCGCTTGGCTACACTGTTGTGAGAGAGAGAGAGAGACCCGCACGAGAGACAGTCTACCTCAGTGAGCCGCTCGCTGCTCTGAGGGACGGAGGTGGGCCCCTCACGCTCCCGCCCACTGACACTCTATTTTTACGGTTTTTATAGGCTTTTAAAGCCTGGAAATTGCTGTAACTTGCCAGGACGTTCCAGAACGTCACCCGCAGCGAAAGGGTTAAAGTTGAAGTTACGTTCCTGAAACATCAAGAGTATCAGTGATGAGATGCGTACTAGCAGGCTTGGGTAGTTTGAGCATGTAGAGAGAGAACTAACTCTGGTGAAGAGATGTAGCCTAGTCCCATGAACGTGGAGGGAGCTGCACCAAGGGGCAGACCAAGAAAGACCAAGTATTAGACCTTACCGTCTGATCTTGAACTAAAAAACCTGACGAGTGAGGCAGCTTTGAATAGGGCTGCCTGGAACGTCGCTATTAGGACCTGTGACCGGAACCACACTTAGTGTGGAGTACTTGGCCTTTAAATTTATGTATGTACAGTATTTATAAAATTGAGACTTTAAATGAAACTACTGTACTTCAAGTGAAGCAGTTAATTTTTGTCATTTTTATAGCAATTTTTTACCACTACGTATTATCTAAATCACAAGTTAATAATGAAGCATAGCAAAACAAAAATATAAAAAATTTAAGTTAATTTTATTTGCAAATTAATAAACATTGTAATAATGAAACCTTTAAATGAGGCAATTTTAAGTTAACAATGCCTGTGTCATGTTTCTTAATATGCCTGTGTCATGTTTCTTAATAATAAGAAAGTTAAGCAAAAATTTGTCAAAAGTAGGACTGAATTATTGCGGTTGTTTTTTTTATTTATATATAGCCTATAGCCCATATATATATATATATATATATATATATATATATATATATATATATATATATATATATGTAATGCCCTCGAAAATGTCCCGCACCCACAATAATACTAACCCGAGTTGACGTCAGGTATAGCGTAAAATAGTCGTAGATGGTAAGTCCAATAAACTCATCTCGAGAGACTATCACCGTGGTTCTTAAAAATCGGACTAAGGTTGCTATACTTTTGTACGTCCGTGGTAGTACAGTGGGTTAGCGCGCGGGCCTGGTGGTGATGGTGGTGCGTCACTAACCAGGGTTCGAACCCCACCCAAGGCATCTCAAAACCTGTGGGTTTTTAGGGGGGTTAAATTCCCTTCAGAGGTTCGTACCCCGCGCCAGGTACCAGGAAAGGTTGATCCTAAAGGTAGCCTGGGGAGAATTCCCATTCCTATTTAACCTGGAAAAACCTAGCATTTCATTGGTGGCAGTAAGGGAACGTGACCTGGTAGCTACGTGCTGGAGCACCTGTCACGCGAACCCTATACCAAGAATTGAGATGGCTAAGGTAAAAAGGCTACGATACCCTACGACCTTACGAGGCTAGGGACTAGCCTAACTAAAAAGGAATGTGGTGTAATGTCCACGAAAATGTCCCGCACCCACAATAATACTAACCCGAGTTGACGTCAGGTATAGCGTAAAATAGTCGTAGATGGTAAGTCCAATAAACTCATCTCGAGAGACTATCACCGTGGTTCTTAAAAATCGGACTAAGGTTGCTATACTTTTGTACGTCCGTGTTAGTACAGTGGGTTAGCGCGCGGGCCTGGTGGTGATGGTGGTGCGTCACTAACCAGGGTTCGAACCCCACCCAAGGCATCTCAAAACCTGTGGGTTTTTAGGGGGGTTAAATTCCCTTTAGAGGTTCGTACCCCGCGCCAGGTACCAGGAAAGGTTGATCCTAAAGGTAGCCTGGGGATAATTCCCATTCCTATTTAACCTGGAAAAACCTAGCATTTCAATATATATATATATATATATATATATATATATATGTTTCTAGTCTCTCAGTGGGGATCGAACCATCGACCATCAGAACGATAGCCGACGCTTAATCAATTACACCACGGCAGTCTAAAAGACACTCAGCCTTCTATCCTATTTATGTTAGGGAGAAGGGAAACCCACTAGGCGAATATATTTCAATTCAAACCTAGTTGTAGGATCCATATTTCCAGAATACCATACACGGATTTTTGAGTGTCCCGACGTAACTCGGGTTGAAATTGATTTCATTTAATTCTAACCCACAAAGCATGAGAGTTACAAATATTGAGAATATATCACAAATACACGTGAGCCACTAAATGTTTCTAGTCTCTCAGTGGGGATCGAACCATCGACCATCAGAACGATAGCCGACGCTTAATCAATTACACCACGGCAGTCTAAAAGACACTCAGCCTTCTATCCTATTTATGTTAGGGAGAAGGGAAACCCACTAGGCGAATATATTTCAATTCAAACCTAGTTGTAGGATCCATATTTCCAGAATACCATACACGGATTTTTGAGTGTCCCGACGCAACTCGGGTTGAAATTGATTTCATTTAATTCTAACCCACAAAGCATGAGAGTTACAAATATTGAGAATATATCACAAATACACGTGAGCCACTAAATGTTTCTAGTCTCTCAGTGGGGATCGAACCATCGACCATCAGAACGATAGCCGACGCTTAATCAATTACACCACGGCAGTCTAAAAGACACTCAGCCTTCTATCCTATTTATGTTAGGGAGAAGGGAAACCCACTAGGCGAATATATTTCAATTCAAACCTAGTTGTAGGATCCATATTTCCAGAATACCAAACACGGATTTTTGAGTGTCCCGATGCAACTCGGGTTGAAATTGATTTAATTTAATTCTAACCCACAAAGCATGAGAGTTACAAATATTGAGAATATATCACAAATACACGTGAGCCACTAAATGTTTCTAGTCTCTCAGTGGGGATCGAACCATCGACCATCAGAACGATAGCCGACGCTTAATCAATTACACCACGGCAGTCTAAAAGACACTCAGCCTTCTATCCTATTTATGTTAGGGAGAAGGGAAACCCACTAGGCGAATATATTTCAATTCAAACCTAGTTGTAGGATCCATATTTCCAGAATACCATACACGGATTTTTGAGTGTCCCGACGCAACTCGGGTTGAAATTGATTTCATTTAATTCTAACCCACAAAGCATGAGAGTTACAAATATTGAGAATATATCACAAATACACGTGAGCCACTAAATGTTTCTAGTCTCTCAGTGGGGATCGAACCATCGACCATCAGAACGATAGCCGACGCTTAATCAATTACACCACGGCAGTCTAAAAGACACTCAGCCTTCTATCCTATTTATGTTAGGGAGAAGGGAAACCCACTAGGCGAATATATTTCAATTCAAACCTAGTTGTAGGATCCATATTTCTATGTATTTGTGATATATTCTCAATATTTGTAACTCTCATGCTTTGTGGGTTAGAATTAAATGAAATCAATTTCAACCCGAGTTGCGTCGGGACACTCAAAAATCTGTGTATGGTATTCTGGAAATATGGATCCTACAACTAGGTTTGAATTGAAATATATTCGCCTAGTGGGTTTCCCTTCTCCCTAACATAAATAGGATAGCAGGCTGAGTGTCTTTTAGACTGCCGTGGTGTAATTGATTAAGCGTCGGCTATCGTTCTGATGGTCGATGGTTCGATCCCCACTGAGAGACTAGAAACATTTAGTGGCTCACGTGTATTTGTGATATATTCTCAATATATATATATATATTTTATTTTTTATTTTTTTGCCAGTCATAGGGTGACCATGAACATTAGGCGTTTGTCACGAATCGGTCGTTACTACCCGGGTTTGACATCAACCAATAACGTTTTGAAAGTGCGGTCTCGAACCGCCGACCCTTTGATCAGCAGCCGACGCTCTACTGACTATGCCATGGCTCGCTATACCCTGTTTATTTTAGGTAGGCCAGAAATCCTGTCTCCTACCTCTCATAACTCAAAAGGCTTGCCATCGCTCACTAGTTAAAAATCAACACCTAAATGGCACGAAAGGTCTTAAAATTGACAAAGAAATTGGGTGAAAGGCCTTAAAATTGTCAGACTAATGGGGCTAAATATGAAATAGAAGGAGTCTAGAAAAAACTTTCCTTAAACTACACATAAAACACAATTCCCAAAAGCTCCATGTGTATAGTTATTGTTATTTATTTATATTTTAAATGTACTGTAGGCCTATATATTAATTTATATATTTTTTAATTTTTATCATTTATTTATTATTTTAATTTATTTTTATTCGTCCCAGTTTTGGTTTGTTTAGTTTGCAAGTTTTACATTTTAATTCATTGTAAATTTTAGTAGTTTTGTATATTGTTATTAATTTATCTATCTATTGCCGGACGCCTTACTCAAAATCACTCCCCAGTCCCAGTGACGGCTGCCAGCCGTTAGTAATGTACGATCCTTGTAACTGCCAGTATCAGGCAGTACCTGGTACCACAACATTTGAGCACTGCTCTGATTACTGTTCACCTCTGTGGGGTGGAAGTGGAGTGGTTGCATTGAGGCAGTTGGACAAAATTCAAAATAAAGCTATTAGATTAATCAATAACCCTGCAATCACACAGGACCTTCCTACATTATCCATACGAAGAAACGTTGCATCCCTTGCATTATTCTACAGATATTTTCACAGCAATTGTTCTGAGGAACTTGCTTCAATTGTGCCGCCTCTCCACATCTTTCCCCGTAGAACTAGGGCAGCTGAGAGCGCCCATGAATTTACACTTTCTCCTCCACAATGCAGAACTTCTGCTTATCAGAATTCATTTATCCCCAGAGCTACTACTCTTTGGAATTCACTTTCCTCGAATTGCTTTCCACAAACTTACAATCTACAAATGTTTAAATCCAGTTGTTACAAACATTTTATGAATGGAGGATGCCTTTAGGCACATGGACCTTTTTGTTTTATCTGTGTTTTTCCTTCCTCCGTTCATTGTCTCTTAAAAAAAAAAAAAAAAAAAAAAAAAAATACCTTGGCAACACCTCTCAGCTTATATCCAAGCTATAATGCTAGTATCCTATGGTACAGTAGGGGTTAATGAGGGTGGCCACACACAGAACGCCCCCAAGCGGACCTATTCCCTGTAAGAGGGACAACCCGAGTCAGTTTACTGATGGAGTTACAGGATTGACTACTCAATTTAGGATCCGTCCGACTCCGAGGCCCTCTGTGTATCTTGTTAGCACTATTTTTCTACAGTGGTGTTCGGCTAGTCCATCCACTAACCTTCCTTACCCTTAGATAAGCAGTACGGATTTGTATCAGGTTTACTTCCCTAGACATGTTGCTGACCAAGGCTGACGAGTCCCATCCACCCGGATTTTTATAAGGTCTCCCCTAGATGGGTTGCCGACCAAGGCTAGCTAGTCTCATCCACCCAGCATTTATTATTTTTATAATTTTATGTATTTTTATACATGTATGATGGTGTTTCAATAAACGATAAATATTGCACCCTTAATTTTTCCCAACCTATTATTTTTGTCTATTTTTTTTTCTATGTGAGTAAGGGAGACAAAAGGCAAACCTGCTTGTGACGAGTGCCTCCCCCAGAGTTGAAAGAGTGACAGGGCCAAAATCAAGGGACGTTCGAGCTAAAAATGCCTGAACACAAAGTTTGAAGCAATTTAAGTCATGAGTGAAAGACTGATTCTGGTAGAGAGTTCCAGAGCTCAGCTGTTGAATAGAAGAAAGAATGAGAATATAATTTAACTCTTGGGTTGGAGAGTTGCACTGAGTAGGGGTGGGATTGTATTGTAAGATGGGTGCTATGTGCTCTATCTACGAAGAGGGGGTGGTATACACCGAGAGAACTCAAGAGGAACACTGATTATTGTAATACCGGTAAAATACTGAGAGAGATGCTACATTGCGGCAAAGAGAGAGAGACTGCAGAGAATATAAGTAGGCCAGAAATCATGCACCCTAACCTCTATAACTCAAAACCGACTGGAGTAATCAAACTAATCATCATCATCATCATCTCCGACGCCTTGTTTCCCCCTGGGAAACCCCCGCTAAAGGATGGCCATGACAGAAACCTCTCCAGGCTACTTTGTCAAGACATGCCTCCTTTGCCCGTGCCACAATATTTCCACTTAAACTTCCACTATGTGGAAGTTTTTCTTCAATATATTTTTCCACTTTCTTTTCCCATATTATAGGACCAGGTGGTCTTCCACTACTAGCTGTTCCACTCACCTGACTCCCATATATCTTTCTTGGCATTCTGTCTTCATCCATTCTCTGAACATGACCATACCACCTCAAAGTACTTCTCTTTATCCACTCAACCACTCCACAATCAATGCCTAAAGCTTGCTCTTCCATTCCAAAGAACTCATACACTTCCCTATTACTTGGCCCATCTAGCCTATTCACACCAGCTGCCATTCTGAAAAAGCTCATCTCCACAGCTCTCAGTTTGGAGAGGTCCTCGTCACTTGCTGTCCATGTTTCACTTCCATACGAGAGTGTTGGGATCAGCACACTGTTTCTCAGTGACTTTTTAACTTCCTGACTAACCATTCTTCCTTTAAGAATACAATCAAGTTCTCCAATCACCTTTCTCCCTTGCATTTTTCTCTCTTTTATCTCACTCTTCATTTTACCATATTTGCATAGTAGGCTACAGCTCCCAAATACTTGAAGCTTTCAACTTCTTCCAGTACTGTACTTCATTTTTCATTTTTATTTTACAACTTTTCTCATGTTCCTTCTTAATTCTATATTTTGCCTTAAAATCTATGGTTTCATGCATTCTTCTCTCAAACACCATTACCTTACATTTCCCTACATTGACCTTTAACTTTCTCTTTTCGCATACCCTGTCAAATTCTGTGACCACTTTCTGAAGTACTTCTACATTTTCCGCCAACAGGACTGCATCATCCGCATATAGGCATATTAAAATCTTCCATGCTCTTCCCTCTGATTCCAGTCTAGCTCCAACTCCCATTCATCCCGCCCTAAATTCTCTAATCACTCCATCCATGTATATATTGAACAACCAAGCTGACATGACACATCCCTGTCTTACTCCTACATTGACCTCAAAACTTTCACTTAACTTATCCCCTACCTTCACATTTGCCATTGCATTCCTATAGAAAGATTTTACTGCCATTAGCAACTTTCCTCCCACACCATATACTGTTAACACATCCCACAGACCTTCCCAGTCTACTTTGTCATAGGCTTTTTCTAAATCCATGAATGCTGCATAGAGTTTTCTGTTCTTGGCCAGATACTTCTCTACTAACAAACGCATTGAGGCTATCTGGTCAACGCAGCCCCTGCCCTTTCTGAAACCTCCCTGCTCCTTGCCTATTTTGTCATCCGTTATCTTCTGCAGTCTCTCTGCGTATACCTTTCCAGGTATGCTAAGCAAGCTAATTCCCCTATAACTCTTACACTCCTCTTTACTACCCTTCCCTTTGTACAAGGGTACTATCACTGCTTTCCTCCAGTCCTCTGGTACACTTTCCTTTTCCCATGCTAATTTACATAACCTATGCATTATGTCAACAGCTTCTTCTCCTCCATATCTCAGCATCAAACTAATACTTCTACCATTTGGGTAGAGTCAGCCAGGGATTAGGTGTGGACATTTGCAGCCCATTTGCTCTAGCCCTTTTGAGTTACAGAAGTTATGTACAGTGGCCTAACTGGTGTCGGATATTGAATGCAAAACTCACTGGACGGAAATCATTCAGTAAAGTGGGTTACGTATATTGTCTCAATGGTTAAGGGGAGATGGGTTACTTTTTTAGATCCCCTTCTCTCTCATGCTTAGCCCCATTAGTTTTCAGATTTTAAGATGTTTGCCCCATTAGTTTGTCGATTGTAAGACCTTCCGCCCCATTTCCTTGTCAATATTAAGACCTTTTATGCCATTTAGGTGTCAATTTTTTTTCTTGGCAAACGATAGTGTGCCTGAAATTTTGGATGAACCGGCCTCTGGCCGGGACACCCTCAACACTGGTCTGGCAGCTTATGAGCTCAACATTTAAAATCGTTCAGTCACCTAAATTCATCTATCGTCAGTTTAGTTTCCGATATATACCAATACAGTACATGATATTCCAAAAATTGTTGATCATTGAATGTTGACTATAAATTAACCCTTTCACGTGTTTATGATGCAGAGGTTGCCAGATTAGCAATAATAAAATAGAGTTCTCTCACACTTATAATTACCTCTCCAAAATTAGTTTTCTGCCCACAGCAACTCAAAGACAACTGCAGAGGTTGAAGTAACTAAACTAAAGGTTTCTAAATACCCTTGATGGTAATAAAGGCTTTAAAGTATCCCTAATAGGCTCAAAATTGCGTCAAGAACGTGAAAGGGTTAAAATGTAAACTTGCAAACTAAACAAACCAAACCTAGGACAAAGACAATATAAAGGCAAAATAACTTATCAAAATCGCTATGTGGAAACAACGCTTACTAAAATAAAATTTATGAAATAAAAGAACACAATCCACCACACAGGGTGTACATTACTACATGAGCAAGATAATCTGTTTCCCAAGCAAACTAATCGCACACATAACAATGCACTATCGTCACGTTCAAGGAATGAATCAAGTTGAAAAAGCTGTTGTGTAATACAGCAGGCTTTAGAGTGACTGTCCGTTCATTCTAGGTTGGGCAAAAAATCGTAACTCCTAACCTCTCATATCTCAAAAAGAACTAGAGTAATCGAGCTAATATTTCTACCAAATAGGAAGACTTGACTAGGGAATATGTGTATAAATTGACAGCTCATTTGCTCGAGCCCTTTTTGAGTTACAGATGTTAGAGTTTACGATTTCTGCCCAACCTAGAATGAACGGACTATAGTAACTGGTTAGTCCTGAGTTCAATCCCAGCAGAGGGGCCGGGGACTTTTGTAAGACGACTGGTTCAGTATCCAACCCAGTTTGGTTACTAAAAGTTAAAGTAAGATATCAGAGTCATTAAATAACCCCCCGTACAGTTAGGGTTCACAATTTCTGGCCTATTTAATAAGAATGGACTATGGATGCAAGAAAAATATTGGTCAATGAAACTGTCAATATCGTTAAATTCAAAGTCCGGCGAATAAAACTATACCCTGTTCCAAGAAAGTAGGCCAAAACTCTTGAACATTAGCCCCTATAACTCACAAATGACAAGAGTAATCCAACTAATATTTCTTACCATTTGGGAAGGGTCAGCCAGGGAATAGTTGTGGACATTTACAGCCCTTTTGTGCTAGCTCTTTTTGATTAACAGAGGTTAGGGTTCACAGCTTCTGACAGTTTCCAATATAACTCGTATTGCATGAATATTCCCATATTCTAAATATGCTATGGAGGTAGTTCCTAATGAGTAAACAGCTCAATAGGTGGTGTGAGAGAGAGAAAGGTGTCTAAGATTATGAGATGAAACAGTGGCAATGCAGCTTCGAGAAGTCGCGCGCGCAGAGTTGAAACGGGCCATGAGGAGACAAACTAGGCGTCGTAGGTCCACAGAGGTAGGACTGGCTGCAACACTCATACTGTCTCAATATCTCACTCGCCATCTGAAATATCATGACCTCCTGATTTCACTGTGTTGAGCAGTTGTTGTTGTAGTTCCCCAGACTGCCTGGCCGAACAGTCCCAAGTCCAGTAGACCGAAGCCACTCCAGATGCTCGGGCCCCTGAAGGGGCCAGGGTGAGATGAGATCTGTCTCGGAGGTGGCAGCAGGGGAGGTGATCATCAGCCCACAGGCTTGTACCCCCAGGCCAATGCCCCCTCCGTTCACAGCCCCCCTTGTAGTGCCACCCAATCGGGCGATCTCGCCAGCACCTTGAAGGAATAGTAGTACTGTACAGTAAAAGAGACTGACATGAAAGGTTAAGGTTGGTTATAAGATGCCAAACCTCATTCTGGATAGGACCAGCCATCACGCATGTGTTGAGCAGTTGAATCTACAGGCTGTAGCCTACGTCTATGTCTGGAGGTAGAGTTGGGATGTAGACAAAAATATATTATCTTTTTTTCACCATATATTAGCTGTATGGATAAATTTATCTGGAATAATCAGTATCTACAATTACTGTATAATTATGTACCAACTTAGAATAAAGTAAAAAGTGGAAAACACAGAGTAAACGACACACACAGTAAACACATACACAAAAAATAAAACACAAACAATAAATACACACACACACACACAGTATGTAGTGTAGGCTGAGAAGCAAGTGCGGCCTCCACCTGGTGTCTTCCAAATCAAATGACTTGAACCTATTAGAAGGCCACTTCAGAAGTAGCTTACCTAACGTAACCTAGACCTAGTACGTTTTATACAAGACTAACCCTTACCTACCAGCTAGTACGTATCCCTAGTACCTATAATAAGTGGGACACAAGACTAACCGTTGTTGGTAAGGGTTGTGTTAGCGGGCGTAGTGTCGGTTTGTGTCCATTAGTCATACGCTTGCGAATATGGTCTAATTTGACTGGATAGGCACTTTATGGCCTTGACGTGAGTTTTGGAGTGATCGCATGCTGGGTTGTTGTGAAAAACTAGTTGAATAGTGTAAGGTAGAGTCATTAGCATATGAGTGGATAGGACTAGAGGTAGCCTACAGTTGAGATCATTAACCTGTTAAGACACGAAAATACCCTAGGGGCAAGGGTACTTATTTGTGAATTTCTAGCCTTGGATTCTGACAGAATTCGTTATATTTACGATATAGAGCATTATTTGTTTTCAATATGCTTTTATTTTACATATATGATGTATATATGAACCTTCAAGAGTGCTAAAATAAGTTGGAAAAGCATTTGGGTTGTGAAAAACTAAGATATTGGCCACCCGGTCATAATCTCAGGCGAGAGTGAGCCACACGCAACCCTCCCCTCTCGCTGTCTGTGAGTCAACTGAGGCGATCGGGCGGTGTTTGGGTGTTATATAAACGATCTTTTATGCAACCCACTTGTGCTACATTATCGCGGGAGAGAAAAATAACCGATAAATGATGAAAATAAGAGGAAAAATTGGTGATAATTGAGGAGGGGGGAATAAGGTGGGGAAGGGGGGGGGTTGAGAAACACATGGATGAGTACTAGAGGAGAATGATCTCACCTAGAGACAAATTCCTTTGTTTTGATAGCCCCTAGGATGTTTTGGAAGGCTATTTTTATGGTCTTGCTTCCGTGAGGCCTATCGCGTTCCCTATGCTAAGCCTTCCGTGAGGCCTATCGCGTTTCATGGGTTAATGAATATTAGAAAGAGAACTGGAGACATGAAAGAACCCTGAGGAACATGGAGTTGATAGGTTGAGGAAGTGAGCAATGGCCATCTACACCTTCCGGTATGGAATGGTTAGAAAGGAAATTAGAGACAAAGGCACAGATGAAGGGATATAAAGCAAAGGAGGGTAGTTTGGAAATTAGGGATTAGCGCCAGACTGTATCTAAGGCCTTCGGTATGTTTAGCTCAATAGAAAAAGTCTCACCGAAGTCCCGAAAGGAAGATGACCAAGAGTTAGTAAGATAAGCACCAAGAGGCCACCCAGACCCAGGAAGGCTGGAGTGCTTGCTACAGGTTTCAACCTAAATGTAACTGCTGCTGATCTCAAGACATATCTGACTGACAACCTGCAACTGAATTTGGAAGGAGAATATCTAACCACCGTCTCCCTATCATGTACCTCCTGCGAGTGTACAGACCCAACCGTATTCATTAATTCAGATCTCTGGCCAGAAGACACTTATGTCAACTGGTAAAGAGAATTGAGACAACAACTCACAAAGAACACAGCGGGGGATTCTGGGACTGGGAGGAATATGGTAGCTTAGTGGTAGCGCGCACGACTCACAATCGACAGGTTCGGGGTTCAAATCCTCGGCTGGGTGGAGATAATTTGGGAATAGGTACCCGATATAATTCGAGGAGTTGTGACCTTGCTGCGGGTGTGTGTGGTGTGTGAAAAAGGTCTTGGCCTTACCCATAGATTGGACAATATAATAATAGCTCTAAGCTCTCTTCCGGAAGGGTAATAGCTGGCCAGATATACTCAAGATCGTAAGTGAATACTAACCACCTATTCATTTGCAGTAATGGAGGAAGTACCAACAGCTTCATCTAATTTCAGTCTGAATTGTGTTTTGAAAGATATCTGACAAGCTCTGCAGGATGGCTAATGTAGGATTTGTTTTTTATACCATGCTAGATAGGAAGCTTATAAATCTCCGATCTTACTTTCAACCATCTTGACAATTTTACCAACACACCTAAACTTTGTTAGATGCTGAACCAGCCTCTTGAAAATCTGCACCCAGGGCAGGAATCGAATCCGGGACTCTTGGGTTACGAAGCAGACACGTTACCACGAGACTAATAAAGGTACCTCACTTAGCCTGGTAGTCTAAGTGTATTTCCACATCTTGTTCAGTTTAGGCTAACCTATTTTCACTGACTTTACACGAAGGATGGGTGCGGCGCCCGTAGAGTATTTTCTGTTTCTGTTAACCCGGGAAAGGCGAGCGTCATAAGAGGTTTGGTGGTGGAAGGTGAAGGGCCCCATAAGATCCAAGGCCTAAAAAAAAAAAAAAAAAAAAACCCAGTGGCACTCAAAACAAAGCAATATGTGATTAGGTGGGATTATTCCCCTCCATCACTAGCTACCATTCCTACATGTGTCCCATTCCCCCCCCCTTCCCTTCTTTTTCCCCCCTCCTCAATTATCACCTACTTTTCCTCTTATTCCCCCTTTTATCGTGTAGTTTTCTGCGCGAATGTCCTTCACGTGGTCTCTATAGCATGAGCTAGGCATCTAGAGATCCTTGCAACAGAGAAACTTCTACTTAGAGCCGTCAGTGTCGCTTGAGAACTCGGGAGAGGATATATGCCGCCGCGGCTCTCCCCTCATAAATGGACCGGTCGGCATTAATACGTCTTTTTCACCCCTTAACCCTTCTGGCCCGGGCACGCCCTCCTAAGGACATTGTTAAGACCAGGGCGATTTGGCCGAAAAACGTCTACGCCTAGGCTACCGTATCTTTGTTATTTTAACTTTCTAGAAAACTTCCACGCATATCTAAACGTACTGTGGTTTCCAATCTGTAGACTGGCATTAAGTAGAGCTCTCTAAGTCAACTGATTCAGTTGTGATGACGATTTCCGTGTAGAGAGTTTTCAGGCGATGTTAGCAATATGGGCCACTTTTCAACACTAAATTTGTTTTAGCAGACAACACAATAACAATGCACCGATGTCTGCTTGCTGTCAAAGGTGCGCGCATCGCCTCCGACAGGCTTTGTTTACATACGTCGGACACGCGGGTTTCAAAACAAGCTTAACCTCTCCGCGGCGCACAGGGGGTTTTCTACAGGGTAAGACTGTGCGCACCTATGATGATTTTGGGACCTATTGCCAATTTCGATAAAAAGTACATCATCGTGTAGGGAATGTTTGCGTGCATCGGCCCATATATATTTGACCCCCCAAAAAATGTCTGGGGGGGGTAGGGGAACGGTCCGTAGTTGAAAAATGTGGAGCGAATGGCACCGCGCGGCTAGATTGTCATCGAGCGGCGAGATTTCCCGGCCGAATTTTCACGCGCCCAGGGGATAGAAGGAGAGGGAGGAGGGGGTGGGTTACCACGTATTATCACGTATATCTCCTTTTTCGAGCCCTTTTAGGCTATTTAGAGTATGTATACGTGTGTAGGGCACCCATATAACAATGAATATGCCTCATAGTGACCAAAAATTGCAATATATAAGGGAATTATAAGAGAATTTTTAGGCGGGAATGAAGATGTGTTGGAGGTTTGGCGGCAATTTATGAGCTGAGAGTGTGGTTTACGCCATACATATCACGTATATCTTGTACGTAGAGCACTGTCATGCTATAATACAGACTTGTACGTATGTATACGTGCCATATATCAAAATATATACCGCATATAGACCAATTCATGCGATATTTACGCACATTATCAATGAGTTTCTATGCGTGAACCAAGGTGTGAGTGAGTTGTGCTGGGAATGAAAGGGGGAGAGGGTGTGTTACGCCATAAATATCACGTAAATCTTGTATTTAGAGCACTGTCATGCTATAATAAAGACGTGTACATATGTAGGCGTCCCATATAACAAGGAATATACCGCATATAGCCCAATTGATGCGATATTTACGCAAATTGTGAATGTGT
Source organism: Paralithodes platypus (assembly GCA_032716605.1). NCBI lineage: Eukaryota > Metazoa > Arthropoda > Malacostraca > Decapoda > Lithodidae > Paralithodes > Paralithodes platypus. Next base: position 65,568,805 of record CM064582.1, read on the forward strand.
TTCTAGCAGACGGAAGCCTGAAAGGGTGGGTTGGGGGTGGGTGGGTGGGAGGGAGGCATGCAGGGGTGCAGTGAGTGAGTGAGTGAGTCGTGGAGAGATGGAAGTCAGGCAGATCTCTAGATAGATAACCAGCTTTGTGATAATTGTGGAGGCGCCCCAGGCGTATTGATGTCTTGGTATTTTGAACCTTATGTCTACCAGATGGCTGGTGTTCGTTGCCACCAATAGGTCTACAATAACATGAGTCAGGAATGGAGAGAGAGAGAGAAAAACTGAGACATGCGTATGTCGTACGTATAAATGGACTTCAGAATTGCATTTTTATGCAAGCAGACATTGCATTTTAGACACATGTGAAGTACCACAGAAACATGTAGGCCATTGACTGTAAATAAAGTACTATATTATAGACCACCAGCGACGGTGCTGAGTCAACACAGGCAGATTGCCTTTTGTGATAAAGGGCTAAATATAGAATGGTGTCTCCTTACACTTGCGAAAGGGTAGATTGCCACCAGAGAAACGTTTACTTATTTATTTCGAAGTAATATGCAATCTAAATGTATATTCGAGACCTACTGCAATTATTTGTATGACAGTCATGACTATGTATAATCCAATATACGCGCGTAGGCGAGACATAAGAAAGCTGGTTGAGCAATTTTCGACACCCACACAGTTATTATTCATTTTTATTTACAATATTATACAATACAAATGTATTTGGGAAGAATATTTTATCCATTATTGTATTTATACCAATTTTGTTCCCAGAGAGAGCTGCTGTGGCTGGTGTAGCTGGGGCATAAAGGAGCGGCAAGGGTCACCTCGTGACAGCTTGACCGTGTGAAAATGAGTGGAGTCGCACTGAGAGGGGCAATTTTGCTGAGTGTTTGGGCAATTTTTGACAGAATAAAGTTATATAATTACTAATTCTTGACAGAGACAAACTTTTATAAACCTTGGCATGATATAATTGATAATCCCATCAATTTACAAACGTAAATTGGTGGGATAATTCATTTTTTTTTTTATATTGTCATTTCGATTGTAGACACGAAGTTTTGAGTGATATTTGGTATGAGCTCCTGTGGCATGGTTGGTAAGGTCGCGGACTGGAAAACTCAAAGTGTCGTAGGGTAGTGGGATCGAATCCAGGAGGGGGTTATGGGGAAGGTTTTATATTGTCTAGAAATTTTTTGATAAATTTTTTTTTTACAAGATCATGCCATTGTATTCAAACAATATGAAATATTCATAGAATATATCATATTGTAAGAATACAATGACATGACCTTGTTTTCTTTTTCTTTTTTTTATTGTTTTATTTTATTATCTTAGTAGGTTTGACAGGATTTATTGAAACATATTTATTTTTGTACAATTCATTTGAGGTAAGAAAATAATTATATACACATTACTTTGGCTAATAACAAACATATATATTGATATACTAAAAAAATAAGGCATATTACATGTAAATCTTTGAAACTTATAAACTAAATAATGAAACATACAATTATATAATGTAAAAGCTATATCACAGGGACATCTTTGGAACTTATACATTATATAATATATATGTTACATTATGAGGTAGCGTGATCAATTAGGTCAGGTCAGGTAAGGTAGGGCGCGAGTCCAGGGCAGGGCAGGGCAGGGGGCGTGTCCAGGGCAGGGCAGGGGGCGAGTCCAGGGCAGGGCACGGGGCGAGTCCAGGGCAGGGCAGGGCAGGGGGCGACACTCAGTAGTTCTTGAAGGTGTGGTAGTCCCTGAAGCAGTCACCCAGGCAGAGTGGAACTTTGCACTCGGCGCACATTGAGGTGACTCTTTTCGTGACATGGGGTTTCCTGACACTGGAGCTGCAGACGGTGCACTGCGCCTGCCTGTGACGAGTGCCAAGCATCTCAGTGTTGATGGGGTAGTGTCTTTCGACACCCAGCTGGATGCGGTCAGGAACGTGATCCCCACGCCATGCCGTACGTCTGTGAGTGGTGGTGCCATACTTCTCCAGGAGTTGGTAGGAGACGTTGTAGACGAACTCCCGGAATTTCAGCTTCTGGTTTGGGGCCATATCCTTTTTCACCAACCACAAGTTGTAGGCGTTCAGCATCGTTATATCAACTAGGTGGAGGAAGAGCTTGTGATACCACTTCACAGTCTTCCTCAGACACTCAACGCCTGACAGCTGGCAGTCAGACTTGTCCACCAGGCGCATGTTTTTTGTGTAGTCCACTACCATGTCGGGCTTGTAGATTGTCTTCCTGGTTCGGTAGTGGATTTTGCCAGAATCCACCTGGGCACCTGTGTGGACGGTGGAAAGCAGGTGGACGTCTCGCTTATCCTTCCACTTCAGGGCTATCAGTTTCCCACACTTCTCGAGCTGCTTGTATTTCTGCCCCTTTCGTCGCCTTCTTCGCACATGCCTCTCGCGGTGTTCCTGGGCCAGGTCGTCTTCTGAAGGTGTGTCACTGGAGGAGGCATCTGTGAGAGGAATGACATCACCTGTGAACTTTGGCATAAACTTTCTTGTCTTTCTGACAGTCCCACATGACCCCGTTTGGTTGTCATGAAGAAACTGGCAGAGAGCAGGAGAAGTATACCAGTTGTCAGTGTAGATGATGTGGCCTTTGCCCAGGTAAGGTGCCAACATTTTCCTGACGATGGCACCTGACATGCCCATGGGGTCATTGGCAGCGGCTTTCGGTACGTCAATGTCAGTTCCTGTATACACGATCATGTCAAGCACTATTCCAGTTTCACAGTCGCACAACACGAAGAGCTTGATTCCGAACCTATGCCTTTTCAAGGGGATATACTGCTTGAAAACAAGACGTCCTTTGAAGAGCACGAGCGACTCATCAATCACCAAATTGAGGAAGGGGTAAAAGTATTTCCTATACCTCTCCAACAACATGGTGAACACATCCCGAACTTTCCATATCCTGTCAATCCTGTTAGGATTTTCGTTGTCTGCAAAGTGCATAAATCTTAGCAGCAACAAAAATCTGTCACGAGTCATGAACTTATTGAAAGTTGGGGTGGCGATGAGAGGGTCGTGCTTCCAATAGTGTTGCAACACATGCTTCTTGATCAGAGGCATGAGGAACAACAAGGCAAAGAACGTCAGAAATTCTTCCACAGTCGTATCCACCCAGCCTCGTATTCTCGCTTTTGGAGAAAGGACGTCCAATCTGCCAAACACCCACCTGTAGTAGGCGTTTGTTTGGGCAACGATGTACGTCATTACCTCCATGTCGAAAAAAGCGAGGAAGAAGTCGCTTTCGTTCGCTTGATCATCACAGGGCCAGTCGTCAGTTGTTCCTGACGTCCCAGGATTGAACTGGGGCACGTCAGATACAAAATTGACCCCGTCAGACCAATCGAACGAAGGCAGCTCAGGGATCGGAATGTCGTCTGCGTCTGCTTCATCGTCTGAAATATCGCTTCCATGGTCGCGATACAGCACTTCATCATCATTACCCTCCTCTTCACTTGACAGACGATGCCCTTTCTCATTTTCGTCACCGACGTCGGACTCACTCCCACTGTCCACTCCCAAATCCCCCCACCCTTGGTCCCGTGCTAGGGCTTCGTCGTCGAAACCCGGGCTGCCAATGTCCTGCGAATCACCATCAAACAGCAGGGCGGCATACTTTGATGGTGTCAGAGTTTTCCGGGTCACTTTGGCACGTGCGGGAGTCTTATGGACAGGGACAGCAGAGGCGGTGGCAGGGGCGGCGGCAGGGGCGGCGGCAGGGGCAGCAGTGGTGCGTGGCCTTGATGGCAAGATGATGGTGGTGCCTGTCGCCCTTCTCTCTGTTCCTTGGGCAGGGGCGGCAGGGGCAGCAGTGGTGCGTGGCCTTGATGGCAAGATGATGGTGGTGCCTGTCGCCCTTCTCTCTGTTCCTTGGGCAGGGGCGGCATGGGCGGCAGGGGCAGCAGGGGCAACAGGGGCAGCAGGGCCGGCAGGGACACCAGGGCCAGCAGGGCCAGCAGTCGCTTTCCCAGTCGCTTTCCCTCTCCCTTTCCCCTTCCCCTTCCCTGTTCCTTGGGCAGGGGCGGCAGGGGCGGCAGGGGCAGCAGGGGCGGCAGGGGCAGCAGGGGCAGCAGGGGCGGCAGGGGCAGCCGGGCCAGGGGCGGCTGGTGGTGGTGGTGGTGGTAGGGGCACTGTGGCTGGCGTACGGGTTCTCTTCCCTACGCCCGTGCCTTTCATTTTTCCTGCCCCCGCAGGTAATGCAGCCCTAGGGCGGCCTCCTGCGTCGCTGGTACCGGTGGCAGGAGTGGCAGGGGTGGCAGTGGTGGCAGTGGTGGTGGTAGTGGTTGTTGCAGTGGCCTGGGTCGTGGTGGCAGTGTCCCGAAAGACCAATGACCTCTGTGCCATTGCCCTGCTTGCACGTGTTTTTCGTGCTTTGGGTGCTGGTGCTTCGTCCTCTGAGCTGTAGGGCGTGTCGTACTGGTAGCTAGGGTCTTTAGCAGCCACCCTCTGCCTTCCACGGCGGCTAACACCACCAGAAGGAGGGCTGGTTGTGTCATCAGGGAGCGAGCATGAGGGATGTGTGGGCTCCATGACTAGTGCGTGGTTACTGGCGCGGTGGTGCTTGCACGAGTGCGGGGCGAGCGTTTGGCGGGGTGGTGTCGAGAGTTAACATGTAGTACTATACCCACACCAATTTTCAGCCGCCTGGCTATAAACGCGCGGTTTTGGTACGTGTTCAAAGTTTCTGCTCTTAAGAGTCTCCCCGCAGTGCGCCGGGGGAACTCTTATGAGTCTCCCTGCAGCTCCCGGGTTAAGAGGTTACAAATAGTGCAATTCTTTGTCACCCATATCACCCGTGACCGATCTAGGCATTTAACACATTTAATGCAGAGCTTGTGAGCAAAAATAGGGATACCTGAGCATAACGGCGTTGAACATAAAGCAATGAGAGGTTCAAGTGCCGACATGATAGAGACTGGGGGAAAACTACCCCGCCCCCGGGAACTACCTGGTCACCTGGCGCAACGCCGGTACTCCGCCCTGGAAAGAGAAATTTCCAGGAATTAATGCTCATAAGGTTACCCCAAAATGGTACAAAAGATGTGCCTCAAAACCGCCGGTCAACGAACCGTAGCACTCCACCACTACTTTTCGTTTTCCTTTAGTTTCATATTAAAGATTTCAGCCTATCTTTACCTGTCCATAAGATTTAAGCATATCTTCTGAATCCTCATAAAGATGAAGCATATCTTTATTAAAGATGAAGTCTTTCAAGTATCCCTTTACACTTGAAACACTAGTAAGATTCAGGCATCTTTTTATCCATAAAAAGTCTAAGCCTATCTTAATCTCTAATCCGGCTTCTCCCAGAAGCCCTCATAGATCGCCGTCTTGAAGGCTGTGATACCCTATTGTATCAATCAATTGTTTGGCAATTTATCGCGAATTGCAAATCCGTTAATATAACCACCCGAAGGTACAACCGCCGGGTTTTATATGCAATGTCAAACCAATTGTACCTGCCCCAGACCTCTTTGTAAAAAGGTCGCCGGGAGGGAAAGACCTAAACAAACAAACAGCATTGTTTCAATGGCTTATTAAAGATTTCAGCATATCTTTACCTGTCCAAAAGAATTAAGCATATCTTCTGAATCCTCATAAAGATGAAGCATATCTTTATTAAAGATGAAGTCTTTCAAGTATCCCTTTACACTTGAAACACTAGTAAGATTCAGGCATCTTTTTATCCCATAAAAAGTCTAAGCCTATCTTAATCTCGAATCCGGCTGCTCCCAGAAGCCCTCATAGATCGCCGTCTTGAAGGCCGTGATACCCTATTGTATCAATCAATTGTTTGGAAAATTATCGCGAATTGCAAATCCGTTAATATAACCACCCGAAGGTACAACCGCCGGGTTTTATATGCAATGTTAAACCAATTATACCTGCCCCAGACCTCTTTGTAAAAAGGTTGCCGGGAGGGAAAGACCAAACAAACAGACAGCATTGTTACAATGGCTTTGAAAAGCCGAGAAAACCATATCCAACAGGTGTCAGCATGATCACCTAGATAAATGTGTGGAGCCCACCTCGCCGGGAATAACACAGGAAGCCTGATCACAGGCTCGACCACAGAAAACGCAGTTTCTGATGAGCCCTCAAGCTACCAAACTCGCCGGGGTAACTTACCTATTTTAGCCATCCTGACTAAAACTCCGTAAACAAAACGGCTTTCTCGGAGCAATCGAGAAAAACCGCCGGAAAGGCAACCCACACCAAACAGAATGCAGTCTGATAAACATAATCAGACCCACAGTCCGAAGCTCCTGGATCAGCCAATCACAACTAATCCAGGACACACATGGCACATGAATACATTTTTATTATAATAAACAATGAAAACACTTGCATATGTGAAAAGACTACGAGTGGCTGGCTAGGCCTGTTGAAAACGGAAAAAAACTCTTAATGACGTCGAAACACCATCGAAAAGCACTCCATCCCACCAAAACTGGAACAGCCGGCACATCAAAATCGTAGAAAACACCCGGGTAAGGGTAACACTGACTCGGGACCCAGAAAGAACTCCACTAAGTGAAGAAAAATACACCAGGAACGTCAGTACAAATAACATAGGCTACTCCATCAGAAAGATAGCTAGAAGCCCGACATCGCATAGTTAAAGCCTCCTAACAAGCTAGGACTAAAGATGGCTAAACACAAAAAACAGTTTCAGAGCGTCCTCAACTCGGCCACGAGGGTCCGTCCGAAATAGACGCCCCAACAAAAACGACCCAAAATACACTTGTTCTGCGAGAAAACCACCCATGACACCCCTGCTAAGCTAATCCTAACCTTACTCAAGACATCCCAGAGTAAACAAATGAGAAAAAACTCACTAGGGACGCAAGAATGCGGAATCAAAGCGGAGCACTGTGGAGGACACGTCCGGGTGGGGTGAACGCAGAGCAAGGAAGGTGGATAGATGCGCTAGCCAGCGTCTGGTCCAAGAATCCACAGAAGTACATCCACGGAATATGGAAAGCTTATGAATAGTTATTCTTATTTTATTTTTATTTTTTATTTGTTACGAAGTTTTTTCGTAGTGAGAACCCAATCATAAAGACGAACCATGAGTGATTTAGCGTGTGCTTATGATGAAGGTTCCTCTGAGATCTGCGGCGGTAGTTTCAAACTGCACTTATGGGCGTTTGAAGAGGTAGCCTTATGTAATAGGCATAATCGTCAATGATGGAGGGGCCACTAATAAATACTTCTATGTCTAATGAGATAGGGGAGAAAAACAAAGGAGATGGAAGCACCAGTATAAAAATACAGTAGACGTGCTGCTTTGCCCAAAATCAAAACGGTATACCCAACTCTGCGATCGGTCACCATCATCACTACTAGTCACTATCATCATTAATATCATCAGCACTACTTTTATTATAATCATCACTACTACTCTCACCATAATTACTACTACTATCATCATCACTACTATTGAATAATCACTACAAATTTCACCATAATCAATACTACTCACCATCATCACTACTACTGTCACCATCGTCACTACCATCAACACTACTGTCATCATTATCACTACAACCATCATCATTACTTGTCACCATCATCACTACTACTAGTACTGTCACCATTACTACCACTACAAGACTAGGAAAGACAGACAGACGTCTCACCATTATCATCACATCTGAGACATGTGTAACTATGATGTGTGGATTTCTGTGTGTGAGTGCCCCTATGGGGCACCCACACACACAGGGAATAGGTACAGGGGCCCCCCCCCCCCCTGTACCTATTCCCTGGTTGAGGGGGGGCTGTGGGGGGAAAACAATTTGTTGGACCTAAAATCATAAGTATTGCACAAATTCAAAACAAAAATAATAATTACCGTTGCATTCACGCACCGAAGGTTAGTGTGAAGTTTGGTGAAAATCCGTCAAATGGTCTAGGAGGAGTTCTCGGACGGACAGACATACAGATGGACAGACAGACATTTCGATTAGCATGTACCACTATACGGGGGGCGATACCACTCTGCTTACGCAGAGTTGATAACTCCTGTCACCACGCCGCCGAGACAAGAGGACACAAGATCCTCCTCACCCCGGCAAGCTCGGGCCGCCACCATAACCTCGCCACTTCCCCCGACACAAGGAACAGACTTAACGGTAAGGCTAACCTCCAACACCACCAGCAAAGCCAAGGAAGGCCAACCACAACACACAGGGGAGAAAACCTTCCATAAATCCAAAACCACCTTCCGCCCATCATGCCCGGAGACTCACCACAGCCGTGGCGTGGATTCTGAGAAGGGCTACCACCGTCGAAACACACCCTCTTCTGTGCACAACCACCCTTATAGATCCGAGATGTGAGCGCAGCCGGAAGGAACGACAGAATTGGCAAGACATCCCCAGCCAAATCCAGAAGTGGTACAGCTGGAAAGATACCTTAAAGGCACTGGCTGAGACATATCTGGAAAACCAGGGATTATCTATACTGAGAAATTGCCTTGGGGGAGTAAGACACTGGTGGAACTACTCGACGCACTTCTCGAAGGTACCTTGGATTTGCTCGTATCTTTGTTAGACCACACTGGTGACCACCTAACATTTTTACATTGCCTTGGTACGGGACTTTGCCTTGAGGGAGTAAGACACTGGTGGAACTACTCGACGCATTTCTCGAAGGTACCTTGGATTTGCTCGTATCTTTGTTAGACCACACTGGTGACCACCTAACATTTTTACATTGCCTTGGTACAGGACTTTACTATTCTAGAGTATGCCACATGGAGTGAGTGCTCTAGTTCTAGTAAACCCACAAACATAGAAAGGCTGGTTGGAAGAGCATAAGACACTGGTGTAACGGCTTCCTTCTCAGTCAGGACTTGTATTGGAGGGTGTAAGACACTGATGTAACGGCTCGTTTTCATGTAAGACCCTCACCTCTACAGTCTTCAGAGATCTACAAGGAAGTCTTCACCCATCTGCTGAAGTCTAGGTCTGGATTGTAAGAGAGAGCGTAAGACACTGATGAAACGGCTCCTTACTTTAATCCCATGATACGAGAGCATAAGACACTGGTGTAACGGTTTGTTTTTCATGTAAGACCCTCACCTCTACAGTCTTCAGAGATCTTCAAGGAAGTCTTCCCCTACCTTCTGTCACCGTCACACGACAGGACCACCCCCACGGACCAGGACGTCGTAAGGAATACCAGGCAGCAACGTCTTCAGAGATCTTCAGAACCTGCCTGTGTCTTCCCCTTGAGACGCCTAGAAGATCCTCGATCGTGCTGCTATTTGAAACCTATCCCTGTCTTTTGTAACATTGCACCTCTAACCTATGTTTGTACTCTGTGTTATATTATCCTCTATTACCTTTGTGTTTGGCGGGTGCCCAACCCCGAAGGCGGGTGCCCAACCCCGAAAAGGGTTGAAATAGGGGAGCTATCCCCCCGCCAAAGGCGGCTTTCTAGGGCCTTTCCTAGCTGATGCTGAGAGGATTGGGTTCTAGTCATGTGGTGATGGGCTGGTCTATCAGAGTGAGAACTGAGCGATCTCTGCCATACCCATAGATTACTCTGACTGTTCCTTTTACTTATATATTTTCTAGATCTCAAGTGACGGCGTCTCTTGCGTGAATTGACCTCCTAATCTACCAAGATTGGAAGCCAAAGCGTCACATCTTTCCTTTGCCCCTCAACTTTCTCTTCATAATTGCTGAGGGGCACAGGGCCCTGGGTGGGGCTTTGGTTTCCCGGGCGTTTCCGCGCCCTCCTCAGCTCCCCGCCATGGAGTGGCTTCGGTCACCCAGGCTTTATTGTGGTCGGCGGGGAGGGTTCTGTGGGGGCGCTCGGTTGTGGCCTTGGCCTTGCTCGGGGCCTTGGGGCTGTTAGGCCAGGCAGCTTGGGGAAAAACAACAACAACAACAACCTTTGTGTTTGTGTTCTTGTGTGTTCTCATCTTCTCCAGTCAAGTAAGAACCTACCTATAAAGTCAATACAACCCCAGTAAAAACCTGGTATAACATAACACATGAAGCGTACACCTTCTCCTTCATGGGGAGAGGGAGTCTTTTCATAGTAAGTGATGGCAACATTTGACCACTTGCGTGTTTCAGGCTATAAGGAAGTTGGAGCTGTAGATATTGATATTCAGCAGAATTACATTTAAAAATGCGGTTGTTGGACATTTATAAATACATAAAACCCAATTCAACATACTCTTTAGCCATTAGAAACCTACATAATTATTGCATTTCTATTTACCATCGATGTCTACAGCTCCAACTTCCTTATAGCCTGAAACTCCCAAGTGGTGGTAAATTCTTAGAAATTTCATCAGCTTTTCCTGATCCGGTGGTGATTGCTGACAGTGCGGCTGAAGCTGACACAATGTTCCTAAGGTGGCGGGAGGGAACGGCAGATCAGGGATTACGGGGGGTCACCTGATTTTTTTCTCTCTGGGTTGTATCCATTCAGCTTACTGTTTTAAGACGTTATTCCCCATCCAGGTTTCGATTAATACCTGGCGAGCGATAACGAGCCACCATATTTTGGATAATGAGTTAGACAGCTGGCTAAATTTGTACATTATTTTATAGAAAAATTTCTCCATAAAATGCTGGCTCGCTATCAATCGCCAGGAAAAATCGACACCTGGATGAGGATAAATGTCTTAAAACAGTAGGCTGAATGGGGCCCAATGGATACAACCAAGAAAGAGAAAAAAGCAGGTCATCCCCCCTTGACCACCATGACGTAATTATCATCATATTCTGGTTACCAATGGACGGTTTTGTGTAGTTTGTAATCTACCTCTATGCTTCCAATGGGTAAATGCGATCTCCATAACTAAAGTCCTTCTTAAGGGGGGATGGGCCGGTTTTCTGGACCACTTTCTCCCTCATGTTTAGCCCCATTAGTTTTCAGATGTTAGATGTTTGCCCCATTAGTTAGTCGATTTTAAGACCTTTCGCCCCATTTCTTCGTAAATATTTAGACCTTTCATGCTATTTAGGCGTCGATTTTTTCCCCTGGCGAACGATAATGAGCCTGTAATGTTAGAAGAACCGGCCTTCGGCCGGGAAATTTTTCTACCGAAAAATTTACAAATTAATCTAGAAGGGGGTTCTAATGGATGTTTTTTTTAATTTAATAAAGCAGACGGTGCACTGCGCCTGCCTGTGACGAGTGCCAAGCATCTCAGTGTTGATGGGGTAGTGTCTTTCGACACCCAGCTGGATGCGGTCAGGAACGTGATCCCCACGCCATGCCGTACGTCTGTGAGTGGTGGTGCCATACTTCTCCAGGAGTTGGTAGGAGACGTTGTAGACGAACTCCCGGAATTTCAGCTTCTGGTTTGGGGCCATATCCTTTTTCACCAACCACAAGTTGTAGGCGTTCAGCATCGTTATATCAACTAGGTGGAGGAAGAGCTTGTGATACCACTTCACAGTCTTCCTCAGACACTCAACGCCTGACAGCTGGCAGTCAGACTTGTCCACCAGGCGCATGTTTTTTGTGTAGTCCACTACCATGTCGGGCTTGTAGATTGTCTTCCTGGTTCGGTAGTGGATTTTGCCAGAATCCACCTGGGCACCTGTGTGGACGGTGGAAAGCAGGTGGACGTCTCGCTTATCCTTCCACTTCAGGGCTATCAGTTTCCCACACTTCTCGAGCTGCTTGTATTTCTGCCCCTTTCGTCGCCTTCTTCGCACATGCCTCTCGCGGTGTTCCTGGGCCAGGTCGTCTTCTGAAGGTGTGTCACTGGAGGAGGCATCTGTGAGAGGAATGACATCACCTGTGAACTTTGGCATAAACTTTCTTGTCTTTCTGACAGTCCCACATGACCCCGTTTGGTTGTCATGAAGAAACTGGCAGAGAGCAGGAGAAGTATACCAGTTGTCAGTGTAGATGATGTGGCCTTTGCCCAGGTAAGGTGCCAACATTTTCCTGACGATGGCACCTGACATGCCCATGGGGTCATTGGCAGCGGCTTTCGGTACGTCAATGTCAGTTCCTGTATACACGATCATGTCAAGCACTATTCCAGTTTCACAGTCGCACAACACGAAGAGCTTGATTCCGAACCTATGCCTTTTCAAGGGGATATACTGCTTGAAAACAAGACGTCCTTTGAAGAGCACGAGCGACTCATCAATCACCAAATTGAGGAAGGGGTAAAAGTATTTCCTATACCTCTCCAACAACATGGTGAACACATCCCGAACTTTCCATATCCTGTCAATCCTGTTAGGATTTTCGTTGTCTGCAAAGTGCATAAATCTTAGCAGCAACAAAAATCTGTCACGAGTCATGAACTTATTGAAAGTTGGGGTGGCGATGAGAGGGTCGTGCTTCCAATAGTGTTGCAACACATGCTTCTTGATCAGAGGCATGAGGAACAACAAGGCAAAGAACGTCAGAAATTCTTCCACAGTCGTATCCACCCAGCCTCGTATTCTCGCTTTTGGAGAAAGGACGTCCAATCTGCCAAACACCCACCTGTAGTAGGCGTTTGTTTGGGCAACGATGTACGTCATTACCTCCATGTCGAAAAAAGCGAGGAAGAAGTCGCTTTCGTTCGCTTGATCATCACAGGGCCAGTCGTCAGTTGTTCCTGACGTCCCAGGATTGAACTGGGGCACGTCAGGTACAAAATTGACCCCGTCAGACCAATCGAACGAAGGCAGCTCAGGGATCGGAATGTCGTCTGCGTCTGCTTCATCGTCTGAAATATCGCTTCCATGGTCGCGATACAGCACTTCATCATCATTACCCTCCTCTTCACTTGACAGACGATGCCCTTTCTCATTTTCGTCACCGACGTCGGACTCACTCCCACTGTCCACTCCCAAATCCCCCCACCCTTGGTCCCGTGCTAGGGATTCGTCGTCGAAACCCGGGCTGCCAATGTCCTGCGAATCACCATCAAACAGCAGGGCGGCATACTTTGATGGTGTCAGAGTTTTCCGGGTCACTTTGGCACGTGCGGGAGTCTTATGGACAGGGACAGCAGAGGCGGTGGCAGGGGCGGCGGCAGGGGCGGCGGCAGGGGCAGCAGTGGTGCGTGGCCTTGATGGCAAGATGATGGTGGTGCCTGTCGCCCTTCTCTCTGTTCCTTGGGCAGGGGCGGCGGCGGCAGGGGCAGCAGTGGTGCGTGGCCTTGATGGCAAGATGATGGTGGTGCCTGTCGCCCTTCTCTCTGTTCCTTGGGCAGGGGCGGCATGGGCGGCAGGGGCAGCAGTGCGTGGCCGTGATGGCAAGATGATGGTGGCCTGTGCCTGTCACCTTTTCTCTGTTCCTTGGGCAGGGGCGGCATGGGCGGCAGGGGCAGCAGGGGCAACAGGGGCAACAGGGGCAGCAGGGCCGGCAGGGACACCAGGGCCAGCAGTCGCTTTCCCAGTCGCTTTCCCTCTCCCTTTCCCCTTCCCCTTCCCTGTTCCTTGGGCAGGGGCGGCAGGGGCAGCAGGGGCGGCAGGGGCAGCAGGGGCAGCAGGGGCGGCAGGGGCAGCCAGGCCAGGGGCGGCTGGTGGTGTTGGTGGTGGTAGGGGCACTGTGGCTGGCGTACGGGTTCTCTTCCCTACGCCCGTGCCTTTCATTTTTCCTGCCCCCGCAGGTAATGCAGCCCTAGGGCGGCCTCCTGCGTCGCTGGTACCGGTGGCAGGGGTGGCAGGGGTGGCAGTGGTGGCAGTGGTGGTGGTAGTGGTTCTTGCAGTGGCCTGGGTCGTGGTGGCAGTGTCCCGAAAGACCAATGACCTCTGTGCCATTGCCCTGCTTGCACGTGTTTTTCGTGCTTTGGGTGCTGGTGCTTCGTCCTCTGAGCTGTAGGGCGTGTCGTACTGGTAGCTAGGGTCTTTAGCAGCCACCCTCTGCCTTCCACGGCGGCTAACACCACCAGAAGGAGGGCTGGTTGTGTCATCAGGGAGCGAGCATGAGGGATGTGTGGGCTCCATGACTAGTGCGTGGTTACTGGCGCGGTGGTGCTTGCACGAGTGCGGGGCGAGCGTTTGGCGGGGTGGTGTCGAGAGTTAACATGTAGTACTATACCCACACCAATTTTCAGCCGCCTGGCTATAAACGCGCGGTTTTGGTACGTGTTCAAAGTTTCTGCTCTTAAGAGTCTCCCCGCAGTGCGCCGGGGGAACTCTTATGAGTCTCCCTGCAGCTCCCGGGTTAAGAGGTTACAAATAGTGCAATTCTTTGTCACCCATATCACCCGTGACCGATCTAGGCATTTAACACATTTAATGCAGAGCTTGTGAGCAAAAATAGGGATACCTGAGCATAACGGCGTTGAACATAAAGCAATGAGAGGTTCAAGGTTGAGCCACATACAAGATTTTGTAAAAATTGGAATGGAAACTTTTATTCCTCATCAAAAGTACAGTAAAAGATCTAATTCACCTAAATGGTTTGACCATAATTGTGCTAGAGTAACTGAACAAAAAGCAATAGCCTACAATGCATACACAAGATCAAAAACACATGAAGCCTTTAATTACTTTAGAAACATCAGAAATCATGCCAAAACTGTATTAAACCTAACTAAATCAAACTTTCTCCACAAGCAGGCAAATAAACTTCTAAATAATCCAAATGATAACAAAATATTTTGGTCTACTCTTAACTCATTTAAATCCAACTTCACTACTGCTTCATCCATTCCACCATTAAAATCTCCGACTGGCAATCTTGTAAGTGACCCACGAGGAAAAGCTAACCTTCTTGCGGATATTTTCTCCACCAACTCAACCTTAGATGAAATAAATCAAGATGTCCCTGTACTTAATTTTAATTCGCCTGAAATTCCCTCACTTAAGATCCACACCAGACATGTCAAAACTATTTTGCAGAATCTCTCGGTAGATAAGGCTCCTGGTCCAGATGAAATTCCTCCAATAGTACTTAAGAATTGCTCCTTGGTGCTCGCTCCTGTATTGGCAAAATTTTTCCGTCTGTGTACTCATACCTCATGCTTCCCAGTACCCTGGAAAGAAGCAAACATCCATCCAGTTCCTAAAAAAGGTGCCTCTTCAGATCCATCAAACTACAGACCAATAGCTATAACTTCCACTCTTGGTAAAGTCTTTGAAATTATATTAAATAATCACATAATTAAGCATCTTGAGAATAATAAATTAATCAGTGATAGGCAATATGGTTTTAGACGATGTCGATCAACTGCAGACATGCTATGCCTTCTTACGCATCAAATCAACCAAGCTACAGACCAACATGGTGAAACACATACAATAGCACTGGATATATCAAAGGCATTTGATAGAGTCTGGCATCAATCCTTATTGTCGAAGATGTCACACTACGGCCTTGCATCATTAGTTCCACTAATTTCTTCTTATCTTCATAACAGAAAAATACGTGTAATGGTAGATGGCCTTTATTCTCAATTTCACTCAATAAATGCTGGTGTTCCCCAGGGATCAGTTTTGGCCCCAATTCTGTTCCTCATTCATATCCATGATCTCATATCTACCACTCATAATCCAATACATTCCTACGCAGATGACTCAACACTCCACAGTTCCTTCACATTTACCAATTCTTTCACCCAACCCGATCTTATAAATTCAAAATAAACACTGCAATTTCTCTGAACCAGGACCTTTCTAGAATTGATGGATGGGGACAAAAGAATCTAGTTTCCTTTAATGCACAGAAAACCAAGTACATTCAATTTTCTAACCGACAGAATCTCACTGACTCCCATATTTTTTAATGATGTAAATATTCCCACTTCCCCTAGTATTGACATTCTCGGTGTAACATTAACTACTAACTTGAGCTGGACACATTATGTTAGAAGCATTGCTAAGAATGCCTCTAAAAAACTGGGACTCCTGTACAGAGTTCGAGAATTCTTCACTGACGAGCAGTTGGCCGTGATATATAAAAGTCATGTGCGTTCTCAGATGGATTACTGTTCACCTCTGTGGGGTGGAAGTGGAGTGGTTGCATTGAGGCAGTTGGACAAAATTCAAAATAAAGCTATTAGATTAATCAATAACCCTGCAATCACACAGGACCTTCCTACATTATCCATACGAAGAAACGTTGCATCCCTTGCATTATTCTACAGATATTTTCACAGCAATTGTTCCGAGGAACTTGCTTCAATTGTGCCGCCTCTCCACATCTTTCCCCGTAGAACTAGGGCAGCTGAGAGCGTCCATGAATTTACACTTTCTCCTCCACAATGCAGAACTTCTGCTTATCAGAATTCATTTATCCCCAGAGCTACTACTCTTTGGAATTCACTTCCCTCGAATTGCTTTCCACAAACTTACAATCTACAAATGTTTAAATCCAGTTGTTACAAACATTTTATGAATGGAGGATGCCTTTAGGCACATGGACCTTTTTGTTTTATCTGTGTTTTTCCTTCCTCCGTTCATTGTCTCTTAAAAAAAAAAAAAAAAAAAAAAAAGTGCCGACATGATAGAGACTGGGGGAAAACTACCCCGCCCCCGGGAACTACCTGGTCACCTGGCGCAACGCCGGTACTCCGCCCTGGAAAGAGAAATTTCCAGGAATTAATGCTCATAAGGTTACCCCAAAATGGTACAAAAGATGTGCCTCAAAACCGCCGGTCAACGAACCGTAGCACTCCACCACTACTTTTCGTTTTCCTTTAGTTTCATATTAAAGATTTCAGCCTATCTTTACCTGTCCATAAGATTTAAGCATATCTTCTGAATCCTCATAAAGATGAAGCATATCTTTATTAAAGATGAAGTCTTTCAAGTATCCCTTTACACTTGAAACACTAGTAAGATTCAGGCATCTTTTTATCCATAAAAAGTCTAAGCCTATCTTAATCTCTAATCCGGCTTCTCCCAGAAGCCCTCATAGATCGCCGTCTTGAAGGCTGTGATACCCTATTGTATCAATCAATTGTTTGGCAATTTATCGCGAATTGCAAATCCGTTAATATAACCACCCGAAGGTACAACCGCCGGGTTTTATATGCAATGTCAAACCAATTGTACCTGCCCCAGACCTCTTTGTAAAAAGGTCGCCGGGAGGGAAAGACCTAAACAAACAAACAGCATTGTTTCAATGGCTTATTAAAGATTTCAGCATATCTTTACCTGTCCAAAAGAATTAAGCATATCTTCTGAATCCTCATAAAGATGAAGCATATCTTTATTAAAGATGAAGTCTTTCAAGTATCCCTTTACACTTGAAACACTAGTAAGATTCAGGCATCTTTTTATCCCATAAAAAGTCTAAGCCTATCTTAATCTCGAATCCGGCTGCTCCCAGAAGCCCTCATAGATCGCCGTCTTGAAGGCCGTGATACCCTATTGTATCAATCAATTGTTTGGAAAATTATCGCGAATTGCAAATCCGTTAATATAACCACCCGAAGGTACAACCGCCGGGTTTTATATGCAATGTTAAACCAATTATACCTGCCCCAGACCTCTTTGTAAAAAGGTTGCCGGGAGGGAAAGACCAAACAAACAGACAGCATTGTTACAATGGCTTTGAAAAGCCGAGAAAACCATATCCAACAGGTGTCAGCATGATCACCTAGATAAATGTGTGGAGCCCACCTCGCCGGGAATAACACAGGAAGCCTGATCACAGGCTCGACCACAGAAAACGCAGTTTCTGATGAGCCCTCAAGCTACCAAACTCGCCGGGGTAACTTACCTATTTTAGCCATCCTGACTAAAACTCCGTAAACAAAACGGCTTTCTCGGAGCAATCGAGAAAAACCGCCGGAAAGGCAACCCACACCAAACAGAATGCAGTCTGATAAACATAATCAGACCCACAGTCCGAAGCTCCTGGATCAGCCAATCACAACTAATCCAGGACACACATGGCACATGAATACATTTTTATTATAATAAACAATGAAAACACTTGCATATGTGAAAAAAACTACGAGTGGCTGGCTAGGCCTGGTGAAAACGGAAAAAACACTTAATGACGTCGAAACACCATCGAAAAGCACTCCATCCCACCAAAACTGGAACAGCCGGCACATCAAAATCGTAGAAAACACCCGGGTAAGGGTAACACTGACTCGGGACCCAGAAAGAACTCCACTAAGTGAAGAAAAATACACCAGGAACGTCAGTACAAATAACATAGGCTACTCCATCAGAAAGATAGCTAGAAGCCCGACATCGCATAGTTAAAGCCTCCTAACAAGCTAGGACTAAAGATGGCTAAACACAAAAAACAGTTTCAGAGCGTCCTCAACTTGGCCACGAGGGGCCGTCCGAAATAGACGCCCCAATAAAAAAGGACCCAAAATACACTTGTTCTGCGAGAAAACCACCCATGACACCCCTGCTAAGCTAATCCTAACCTTACTCAAGACATCCCAGAGTAAACAAATGAGAAAAAACTCACTAGGGACGCAAGAATGCGGAATCAAAGCGGAGCACTGTGGAGGACACGTCCGGGTGGGGTGAACGCAGAGCAAGGAAGGTGGATAGATGCGCTAGCCAGCGTCTGGTCCAAGAATCCACAGAAGTACATCCACGGAATATGGAAAGCTTATGAATAGTTATTCTTATTTTATTTTTATTTTTTATTTGTTACGAAGTTTTTTCGTAGTGAGAACCCAATCATAAAGAAGAACCATGAGTGATTTAGTGTGTGCTTATGATGAAGGTTCCTCTGAGCTCTGCGGCGGTAGTTTCAAACTGCACTTATGGGCGTTTGAAGAGGTAGCCTTATGTAATAGGCATAATCGTCAATGATGGAGGG
Source organism: Paralithodes platypus (assembly GCA_032716605.1). Lineage (NCBI taxonomy): Eukaryota > Metazoa > Arthropoda > Malacostraca > Decapoda > Lithodidae > Paralithodes > Paralithodes platypus. Next base: position 65,587,571 of record CM064582.1, read on the forward strand.
GCCACTAATAAATACTTCTATGTCTAATGAGATAGGGGAGAAAAACAAAGGAGATGGAAGCACCAGTATAAAAATACAGTAGACGTGCTGCTTTGCCCAAAATCAAAACGGTATACCCAACTCTGCGATCGGTCACCATCATCACTACTAGTCACTATCATCATTAATATCATCAGCACTACTTTTATTATAATCATCACTACTACTCTCACCATAATTACTACTACTATCATCATCACTACTATTGAATAATCACTACAAATTTCACCATAATCAATACTACTCACCATCATCACTACTACTGTCACCATCGTCACTACCATCAACACTACTGTCATCATTATCACTACAACCATCATCATTACTTGTCACCATCATCACTACTACTAGTACTGTCACCATTACTACCACTACAAGACTAGGAAAGACAGACAGACGTCTCACCATTATCATCACATCTGAGACATGTGTAACTATGATGTGTGGATTTCTGTGTGTGAGTGCCCCTATGGGGCACCCACACACACAGGGAATAGGTACAGGGGGCCCCCCCCCCCTGTACCTATTCCCTGGTTGAGGGGGGGCTGTGGGGGGAAAACAATTTGTTGGACCTAAAATCATAAGTATTGCACAAATTCAAAACAAAAATAATAATTACCGTTGCATTCACGCACCGAAGGTTAGTGTGAAGTTTGGTGAAAATCCGTCAAATGGTCTAGGAGGAGTTCTCGGACGGACAGACATACAGATGGACAGACAGACATTTCGATTAGCATGTACCACTATACGGGGGGCGATACCACTCTGCTTACGCAGAGTTGATAACTCCTGTCACCACGCCGCCGAGACAAGAGGACACAAGATCCTCCTCACCCCGGCAAGCTCGGGCCGCCACCATAACCTCGCCACTTCCCCCGACACAAGGAACAGACTTAACGGTAAGGCTAACCTCCAACACCACCAGCAAAGCCAAGGAAGGCCAACCACAACACACAGGGGAGAAAACCTTCCATAAATCCAAAACCACCTTCCGCCCATCATGCCCGGAGACTCACCACAGCCGTGGCGTGGATTCTGAGAAGGGCTACCACCGTCGAAACACACCCTCTTCTGTGCACAACCACCCTTATAGATCCGAGATGTGAGCGCAGCCGGAAGGAACGACAGAATTGGCAAGACATCCCCAGCCAAATCCAGAAGTGGTACAGCTGGAAAGATACCTTAAAGGCACTGGCTGAGACATATCTGGAAAACCAGGGATTATCTATACTGAGAAATTGCCTTGGGAGAGTAAGACACTGGTGGAACTACTCGACGCACTTCTCGAAGGTACCTTGGATTTGCTCGTATCTTTGTTAGACCACACTGGTGACCACCTAACATTTTTACATTGCCTTGGTACGGGACTTTGCCTTGAGGGAGTAAGACACTGGTGGAACTACTCGACGCATTTCTCGAAGGTACCTTGGATTTGCTCGTATCTTTGTTAGACCACACTGGTGACCACCTAACATTTTTACATTGCCTTGGTACAGGACTTTACTATTCTAGAGTATGCCACATGGAGTGAGTGCTCTAGTTCTAGTAAACCCACAAACATAGAAAGGCTGGTTGGAAGAGCATAAGACACTGGTGTAACGGCTTCCTTCTCAGTCAGGACTTGTATTGGAGGGTGTAAGACACTGATGTAATGGCTCGTTTTCATGTAAGACCCTCACCTCTACAGTCTTCAGAGATCTACAAGGAAGTCTTCACCCATCTGCTGAAGTCTAGGTCTGGATTGTAAGAGAGAGCGTAAGACACTGATGAAACGGCTCCTTACTTTAATCCCATGATACGAGAGCATAAGACACTGGTGTAACGGTTCGTTTTTCATGTAAGACCCTCACCTCTACAGTCTTCAGAGATCTTCAAGGAAGTCTTCCCCTAACTTCTGTCACCGTCACACGACAGGACCATCCCCACAGACCAGGACGTCGTAAGGAATACCAGGCAGCAACGTCTTCAGAGATCTTCAGAACCTGCCTGTGTCTTCCCCTTGAGACGCCTAGATCCTCGATCGTGCTGCTATTTGAAACCTATCCCTGTCTTTTGTAACATTGCACCTCTAACCTATGTTTGTACTCTGTGTTATATTATCCTCTATTACCTTTGTGTTTGTGTTCTTGTGTGTTCTCATCTTCTCCAGTCAAGTAAGAACCTACCTATAAAGTCAATACAACCCCAGTAAAAACCTGGTATAACATAACACATGAAGCGTACACCTTCTCCTTCATGGGGAGAGGGAGTCTTTTCATAGTAAGTGATGGCAACATTTGACCACTTGCGTGTTTCAGGCTATAAGGAAGTTGGAGCTGTAGATATTGATATTCAGCAGAATTACATTTAAAAATGCGGTTGTTGGACATTTATAAATACATAAAACCCAATTCAACATACTCTTTAGCCATTAGAAACCTACATAATTATTGCATTTCTATTTACCATCGATGTCTACAGCTCCAACTTCCTTATAGCCTGAAACTCCCAAGTGGTGGTAAATTCTTAGAAATTTCATCAGCTTTTCCTGATCCGGTGGTGATTGCTGACAGTGCGGCTGAAGCTGACACAATGTTCCTAAGGTGGCGGGAGGGAACGGCAGATCAGGGATTACGGGGGGTCACCTGATTTTTTTCTCTCTGGGTTGTATCCATTCAGCTTACTGTTTTAAGACGTTATTCCCCATCCAGGTTTCGATTAATACCTGGCGAGCGATAACGAGCCACCATATTTTGGATAATGAGTTAGACAGCTGGCTAAATTTGTACATTATTTTATAGAAAAATTTCTCCATAAAATGCTGGCTCGCTATCGATCGCCAGGAAAAATCGACGCCTGGATGAGGATAAATGTCTTAAAACAGTAGGCTGAATGAGGCCCAATGGATACAACCAAGAAAGAGAAAAAAGCAGGTCATCCCCCCTTGACCACCATGACGTAATTATCATCATATTCTGGTTACCAATGGACGGTTTTGTGTAGTTTGTAATCTACCTCTATGCTTCCAATGGGTAAATGCGATCTCCATAACAAAAGTCCTTCTTAAGGGGGGATGGGCCGGTTTTCTGGACCACTTTCTCCCTCATGTTTAGCCCCATTAGTTTTCAGATGTTAGATGTTTGCCCCATTAGTTAGTCGATTTTAAGACCTTTCGCCCCATTTCTTCGTAAATATTTAGACCTTTCATGCTATTTAGGCGTTGATTTTTTTCCCTGGCGAACGATAGTGAGTCTGTAATGTTAGAAGAACCGGCCTTCGGCCGGGAATTTTTTCTACCGAAAAATTTACAAATTAATCTAGAAGGGGTTCTAATGGATGTTTTTTTTAATTTAATGAAGGTCTAAAGAGAAAACTAGAAAAATAATGAATACATGCAAAAATCGCCCAAAAAGTGACCCATAAACCAAGCTGCATAAAATCGTCGAATTTTAGCCAGAATCAAAGGTAAAAAGGCATCATGGTGTTGAAGGGGTTAAGAGTGAACGTAGGCAAGACAAAAGTCATGATCAGCGAAACTGCGGTACAGAGCGGCACTGATTGTTTACCCTGCCCTGTCTGTAAAAGGGGGGTGGGTGTAATTCTATCCAGTGTTGTACATGCCAGGGATGGGTGCATAAGAGGTGTAGTGGTTGTTGTTGTTGTTCCCCAGGCTGTCTGATCGAGCAGCCCCAAGGTTCCGAGCAAGGTCATAACCGAGCGCCCCCACAAAACCCTCCCTGCTTACCACTAATAAAGCCCAGGTGACCGAAGCCTCTCCAAGGCGCGGAGCTGAGGAGGGTGCGGAAACGCCAGGGAAACCAAAGCCCCACCCAAGGCCCCTCAGCAATTATGAAGGGAAATTTGAGGGGCAATAGTTTGAGGTGTAGTGGTTTGAGGGGACCCTTGTTGCAGGCCGTTAACCTTTGCATACTATGCATACAAATTATTCGCCTTCGGACTTCTTCCTCGGTAGAAGTTCCATATTACTCTAGTGCAGCATTTCTTCCTGTGGTCTATCCAGCGACAGCAGACACTACACTCAATTGAGTTCGCGCCTACCCCTTTTCTGCATACTGTGCATGGGTATTGTTACGATCGTACAATGCTGAACCCAAGAGATTAAAATTCAAGCAAGGGCAACTAGCATGCTGTTGCATTTCAGAAGGCCAAAAGGGGAATGTCTCAGATGATCACAAATTAATGAAGAAGGATGATATTAAACACTTCTAATTTTCGTATTAATTATAATTACTAATAACTAGGGAAACGGACAGGTTGATAAGCATGATGATTCAGTTAATCAGGGCAAAGAATGGTAATGGGCTAAGCGCCGAGTGAAGTCCTCGAGTAAATGCACTCGTTACAAGGAATGAACACTACACAAAAAGAACATTTGAAGAACAGTTAATCAACACCTAGCACACTGAACAGCAAACTGAATCACACTCAATCACAGACCGATATATGATACCATGTAGTATCACCAGTTAACACGCTAGGAGAACGTGTGCACTCTAGAACACTAATCAGTGTTCGTTACACACCACACAACACCATATGAAACTCAGAGCTCCTCACAACACTAGGGCTCATTACACATACACAATAATACACCAATGCTGTCTCATCTCCCCTTCAAAGGACAAAACAGTGCACTACCTACTTGTCTTAACGCACAAACCAGCAGACAACACGTCACGCATATCCAGGGGTGTACCCAGACCAGCATGAACAGGAGCACTTCTCCCACCTCTGCCTCGTCGGGCTCTCCAACAGCTACTAACTCTCAACTCTTCCCTCCCTATACACATATCTTCCCAAGCTCTATTTTCGGCAAGAACCTGGTGTCACACTAGTCTATACAGCAGAGTCACACTGAATGTCAGATAAAGGCCTCCTGTCGTGGGAAATGTAGATCTTCCCACGCCTACATGCCCCACGTGTGTAGGTGGGTGAAGGGGTCCCAGGCCTACACACCACGTGCATAGACTCCCACAGGTGGTGCTTGCGACACTGGACACCAGCCGCTATCGGTGTAGATTAAAGTGGGTCGCCTGTCTCTCTCCTCCCTCCGTCTCTGCTACCACGCTGCTCCCTTACACCCTCCCCCTTAAAAATAAATTTGTGGCGACAAATTTAAGCATTCATAAACATTATTTACATGCGGGACAGGTGGTCAGCAATGACATTACATTTCCCTGGAATATGGATGATATTGAGGTGGTACTCCTGCAAGAACAAACTCCACCTTGCAAGCATTATGAACAAAGTTGATATTCTGGCTGTCACCAGACACAGGATGCTTTACCTTACGATCATCACCTAGCAACAAGACTGCCCCCGTCCCCAAATCACTTACATCCCCAACCAGTTTGAACTTGGCACGCCCCACATGCTCAATATATTCCTTAAGTCTAGGCAAATGGTAAGTGTCACTCTTGGTGATGTCATTGACTTTCTTAACATCAATGCAAAACCCTGCTGACCCACCTGGCTTATCTATGAGAGTGACAGTGGAGGAGCATTCACTCTGGCGTGGTTCTCTGATGTCTCGTAGCAACTCGTCGTCGACCTCCTGGCGCGTCACCTTGGCTCTCTCGGGGTTGACTCGGCATGGCCGCTTCTTGACAGGCTCCACGTCCGCCACGCCCACGTCACATTCCATCCCCATTGTCCAGCTTGAAGCATTCCGGGGGACACTCTCCAACATCTTATCATCCTCTGCTACATCATCAAAAGGATAATTTTTGTGCATAGGCAATTCATTGATTATACCGTACATCGAATAATTTCCTGCAGCCTCCTTCACTTTCGGCTGCTCTATCTCCTTGTGATTAGTACATGGGCCCACACCGGGCAGATACTTTTCACCTGAGACACCATCATCCTTTCTCACACCATCATTTAGCGAGAATAATTCATCTAGCCCTATCTCGTCAGGGCCGTCAAACACACTTTGCACCCTTGCAACATCACTCTTTGCTAGCGAGAACAATGTCCCTAGTCCCCATTCATTAGGGCCATCTAGCGCACCTGGTACACTTGTAACACCACTCTTTTTCTCCATTTCCACATTCATCCCATTATTTCTATGAGACATGGGCCGGGTTACAGCACAATCAGTAGGCCTGAAAACAATGATAGGAGAAACACTCACCTTCTTCCCCGCTAAATCATTTCCCAACAGGAGGTCAATTCCTGGCACTGGCAATTCATCCACTAATCCAACAGTCACCCTCCCATTTACGAGCTCACTCTTAAGCTCAACAGTCACGAGTGGCACAGACAGCTGACCGCCCACACCATGAATGAGGATGCTTTTTCCCTCATGCACAAACTTCTCCAGCACCTTCGTACTCATGAGCGTTTGTGCAGCACCTGTATCTCTCAAGATTTTCACATGCTTAACTTCATCATTCTTACGAACAGATCCACACGACACAAAGAAAGCAAGTGCATCAGCTCTCTTTCTCCTCTCCTTCTCCTCCTCACTCACACCGACTTTTCCCAGAATGGAGAACGTAGATACAGATTTAAAGTCCCTCATGTACTCAGCTTTACTGACATCTGCCGTAGGCCTCTCCCACGTGCCCTTACACCTCAGTTTAAGGAAACAATCACGTTCCACGTGACCAGCTTTATCATAGTAGGAGCACGCTACCTCCCTCTTACTTCCGCCACCGGTAAGAGAAGCAGGGGGCTGCCATGGCTTTTCATTCCACTTTTGAGGTGAACTTTTCGGCGCCTGGGTGGCAGCATTGACAGGGGTCGGTGACCTTGGTGACTCGGGGTGGTGGTGGTAGCTGCTCCCTCTACTTCCGCCCGCTCTACTGTCCGGATCTACTTTGCGAGTTAAGACATATTCATCAGCGAGTGTGGCAGCCTTCTCGGGATTCAGGGTACCTTTCTCTAGGATATGTGAAGTTACACCTCTGTGTATTGTTCTACAGAAATCCTCCAAAAGAAAGAGCTCAAACATTTTCTCATCGGTACCTTGAATATCCCGAGAACGCAGCCACCTGTTTAGTTCCTTTTTCTTCTCATACATGAACTCCACATGCGTCAAATGACCAGGCTTATAGTGATTCCTAAACAGCAAACGGTAAGCTTCAGGCACTAATTCGTAGGCACGTAGAATGGTCCCTTTTACAGTCTCATAATCGCCACTTTGAGACACGGTAAGAGCCGTGTAGGCGGCAAGGGCCTTTCCCTTTAACCCACTTTGCAATAAAAGAGCCCATTTATCCCCAGGCCAGTCCATGTTACTCGCGACTTTCTCAAAAGCCAAAAAATACCCAGTTGATCTGTCTCGTTAAACGTCGGCACCATGCGAACGTGTTTAGTGACATCAAACACCTTGCCGCCCCCTGGCACATGCCGTGTCTCGCCAGTCCCGTTATTACACTCGAGTTTCCTCTCCTCCAGTTTCAGCCTCGCCTGTTCTACTTGAAGTCTCGCCCGTTCTGTCTGTTGTTTGGCTAACTCCAGTTGCATTCTGAGCAACTCTACCGGGTTGTCTGTGTTCTGTACCGATTGTGATTGTTGTGTGTCTGTCACAGTCTGCATCCCATCTGCAACTAACCCATCCCTGGTGGCTCCTAACCCATCCCTGGTGGCGGAAACTAGCCCCAATCTCTCTAACACCCATTCCAATAACTCCGCCTTAGTGTCAAAGATTGCGTTATCAATATCCAACTTGTCCGCCACTAGTTTAAGCTCCTGCTTAGACAGACTAGAGACATTTTCATAAGTGGGATCTGAGCGAAGAAACCCTTCTACGTCCTCATCGCTCATAAGAAACATCTTGGCCTGGTTTAATTGATCCGATTAAAGCAAAAACAAAGTCGAATTCATGTACCAGAAACGAGAGATGAGTAGCAATACAGTACACCAACAAATCGTCTGAGTGTGATTCCAGTGGGAAAAAAATAAAACAAAATAAAGGCACAAAAAATACAAAGATTTAAAAATGATTAAGTTCGATTCCCGGTGAACAAAAGACAATTCCCTAGTGTGGGTACAAGTTCGCTAAATCCTAAGCAAGGTCGCCAAATTCTTGTTATGATCCTACAATGCTGAACCCAAGAGATTAAAATTCAAGCAAGGGCAACTAGCATGCTGTTGCGTTTCAGAAGGCCAAAAGGGGAATGTCTCAGATGATCACAAATTAATGAAGAAGGATGATATTAAACACTTCTAATTTTCGTATTAATTATAATTACTAATAACTAGGGAAACGAACAGGTTGATAAGCATGATGATTCAGTTAATCACGGCAAAGAATGGTAATGGGCTAAGCGCCGAGTGAAGTCCTCGAGTAAATGCACTCGTTACAAGGAATGAACACTACACAAAAAGAACATTTGAAGAACAGTTAATCAACACCTAGCACACTGAACAGCAAACTGAATCACACTCAATCACAGACCAACATATGATACCATGTAGTATCACCAGTTAACACGCTAGGAGAACGTGTGCACTCTAGAACACTAATCAGTGTTCGTTACACACCACACAACACCATATGAAACTCAGAGCTCCTCACAACACTAGGGCTCGTTACACATACACAATAATACACCAATGCTGTCTCATCTCCCCTTCAAAGGACAAAACAGTGCACTACCTACTTGTCTCAACGCACAAACCAGCAGACAACACGTCACGCATGTCCAGGGGTGTACCCAGACCAGCGTGAACAGGAGCACTTCTCCCACCTCTGCCTCGTCGGGCTCTCCAACAGCTACTAACTCTCAACTCTTCCCTCCCTATACACATCTCTTCCCAAGCTCTATTTTCGGCAAGAACCTGGTGTCACACTAGTCTATACAGCAGAGTCACACGGAATGTCAGATAAAGGCCTCCTGTCATGGGAAATGTAGATCTTCCCACGCCTACATGCCCCACGTGTGTAGGGGGGTGAAGGGGTCCCAGGCCTACACACCACGTGCATAGACTCCCACGGGTGGTGCTTGCGATACTGGACACCAGCCGCTATCGGTGTAGATTAAGGTGGGTCGCCTGTCTCTCTCCTCCCTCCGTCTCTGCTACCACGCTGCTCCCTTACAGTATATACTTACTTACTTGGTGTAGTCTAGAGGCGTGTATACACCACTTCATATCTTTCACACCCTTACTACTTCCTTTGCCACCCTCCCTAATTTTCATGACCTTTTTCCATAATAGTTTCTTACCCTTCCTCCATTTTACACTTCCAAATTCCTCATCTACTCTATCTTACTTTCCCTCACTACTCTCTTCACCAATCTCTTTTTCTCCAAATATGTTTCCCTTTTCTGTCTCTCCAAATCTTTGTTCCCTCTACTACCCAACCACTCTCTGTATGCTTTCGTTATTTCTTCAACTGCTTGCTTCACCTCCTCAGTCCACCATGCTGTTCCTTTCACACCTCTTTCCAATTTTCCTTACCTAATTATTATTAAAATAGGGATTCGCACCAAGCCTAAAAAGACTATGTGGCACCAAAAGAAACTTTGTGGAAAAAAAAAACACCGGAGGTGTTGTGGGGCTGGGCGCAATACGGAGTAGAGGAGAAGAAGACTAGGAAACACTAATTAAAGAAGCTGAAGGAGACGGGTATGGAGGAGAAACCGCATAAGATGTGGGAGGGAGAAAGTGGGGGACTCTCCAAGCATATCGGCTAAGACAAGGGGGCGATTAAGGGAGGATATGAAGGGGAATGCCTGCCGTCGGGCATTGGAGAAACGCGGACAGTCGATCAGGGGATGCTGGACAGACACTGGAATATGGCAGCAAGGACAGAGCGTGGGGACATCACAGGACATCAAATGACCATGCGTGAGCCTGGTGTGGCCGAGCCGAAGACGGGCTAGAGCGGTCTCCCATCGACGATTGCGATGAGAGGAAGACTTCCAAGGTAGGACGGAAGGTTTGACAGAACGCAGTTTGACATCAGACACCCTCATGGAGGTCCATTCGTCCTGCCAGCGCTGACGTAGTAATTGAGTAACACGCGGGAAGTAATCAGATGCAGGAATACGTCGTGGCACGAGGCGGTGAGAGGTAATAGCAGAGCGGGCGAAAAAATCAACCCGCTCATTGCCAGGCACTCCAACATGACTCGGGACCCAACAGAAAGACAGGGACTTCAATTTAGTAGCGATGCGGAACAACCATTCTTGAATCTCCAGCACTAAGGGGTTAACAGCGGGAAGAGACTGAATACTCTGAAGAGCACTAAGGGAGTCACTAAAAATTACAAAGGTATGCAGGTGTGAACAAAAAATAGTACATAGGGCAAATAAAATAGCAAATAACTCAGCCGTAAAGACACTAGCACATGATTGGATGTGACGTTGGAAGGTCCGGTCCGGGAACACAACCGCAAACCCTGTACCGGCGGATGTCTTGGAACCATCAGTGTACACTGGAACGGCTGAAGAGTGGCGTAGCACATGTTCCGCAAACTGAGCATAAAGCAACTGTGGGGTTGAAGAGGCCTTAGAGGGGGGGAGGGCAGCTGTACAAACGGTAGGGCGAGGGAGTAGCCATGGGGGGAACTCTGACTGTCGGAGGGGTAGCACCGATGGAATGGGAAAAGAGAAGGAGGCTAGTAAAGCAGAGACCCGACCGGGGAATGAAGTAGCAGACACTGATGGGGCTAAGCCGGAAGCCGTGGGAGGAAAACCAGCCGAACTGTGTTGCAGAAGGCGAAGATGACAGCGAAGGGTCAGTTTATCCCGCCTGGATGATAGCGGTGGGACACCTGATTCAGCATAAAGTCTAATAACCGGAGTAGAGCGAAAAGCCCCTAGCGACAAGCGCAGACCGTGATGGTGAAGGGAGTCTAGGCGCTTAAGGTTTGTACGCGCAGCGGAGGCATATACCTGGCAGCCATAATCGATCTTGGAGAGAATAAGCGTTGTATGGAGGCGCAGAAGAGTCGCCCGGTCCGCACCCTAAGACAAGTGGCTAAGGGTTTGTAAGAGTTGAAGCCGTCGGGTGGTGGAGGTCAGTAACGAAGTAATGTGCGGGTACCATGTCAACCGAGTATCGAAAATGAGACCTAAGAATGGAGCTGAGGACCTGTAAGGCAGAGGGCGGTTATACAACGTAAGAACAGGATGCGGGACTGTATGGCGTTTTGTGAAGATGACGGCACAAGATTTCGAGGGCGAAAACCGAAAACCATGGGCCGTAGCCCACTGCGCAGCTGCATCAATGGCCTTCTGCATGAGATTTTGTAGGGTAGCGATATCCAAACCCACAGCGTAAATAGCGAAGTCGTCCACATACAAAGAAGCACGGACACCAAGAGGGAGAGAAGAAATAATACCATTAATAGCTAGGATAAAAAGGATGGTACTAAGAACACAACCCTGTGGGACACCGTCGTGTTGGGGGTATGTTCGTGAGAATGTATTCTGAAGCTTGACTCGGAAAGTACGATCACGGAGAAAGTTCTTCAAGAATACCGCCATGTTGCCAGACACACCAGAACGTAAAAGGGTATGAAGGATGTTGTATTTCCAGGCAGTATCATACGCTTTTTCAAGATCGAAGAATACAGCTAAAACCGACTTAGTGTCCGAAAAGGCATCGCCGATAAAAGTCGCCAATCTCAATAATGGGTCCAAAGTACTACGGCCCTTGCGAAAGCCATATTGAAAAGGTGACAGGATGCCTCTTGATTCCAGGAGCCACATTAAGCGGGAGTGAACCATGCGTTCTAATAATTTACCTACACAACTGACCAGGGCAATGGGACGGTAATCTGCTGGTGCATGGCCCGACTTACCCGGCTTAAGGAATGGGAGAAGGATGGCATGTCTCCACTCAGCCGGAAAAAAGCCTGTGGACCACAGACGGTTGTAGATGGATAAGAGAAAGCCAAGCGCAGGTGGAGATAAGTGCTTCAGCATCAAGTAATGGACACCGTCAGGGCCTTCACATGTATCCTTACAGGCTCCCAGGCTAGACTCAAGCTCAGCCCGGGAGAAGGGGGCATTTGAAAAACTGATCAGATGATAAGGCGAAGTCAAGTCGCTTAAGTTCAGAACGGCGTTTATGCATCTGGAAGGAGGGCGGGAGATGGGAGCCAGTGCTAACATCACTGAAATGTTGTCCCAAAATATTGGCCACCAGAGACGGATCGCCCACAATGCCAGTGTTGGTATGGAGGACTGGGGCCGGCGTAGGTGCATGTTTCCCTGCAATCTTCCTGACGCGAGCCCAGACTTGCGGAACAGGTGTATCCGCGTTGATAGTAGAGGTATACGACATCCAGCTAGATTTTTTTGCAGAGCGGATTGTACGACGGAAGACGGCATTAGCCTGTTTGAAAAGAGTATACGCATCCCGCTCATATGGAGAGCCTTTTTTCCGACGGAAACTCTTCCACTTGGCTCTTTTATTGCGTAAAGCCGAAGTGCACTGAGCAGTCCACCACGGTACACACTTAGAAGACATACTCCGAGTGGTGCGTGGAATACAAGTATAGGCAGCATGGAGCACAAACATCAGGAAACTGTTAAGCATGGCATCAGGGTCCGGGAAAGCAGGGGTCGGATTAGGCGGAATGGCGAGATCAGCGAAAGATGACCAGTCGGCACGATCGAACACCAACGGGGAGGGCGCGGCACTGGGGAGTAAGACGTAGGGGAGAGGACAATCGGGAAGTGGTCAGTCGCACAGTAATCATTAAAGACCTTCCAAGTGAAATTCAAGGATAGTATAGGGGAACACAGAGACAAGTCAATACATGAGAAGGTACGGGTGCCGCTATCAAAATGCGTAGAAGAACCAGTGTTTAAAAGAAATAAATCGTGTGTACGAATCAGAGCCTCAAGGGAACGACCTTGTGTATTAACGGTAGAGTCACCCCACAGGGAATGCCTGCAATTAAAATCCCCTAAAAGGAGGAAAGGTGGAGGTAATAGAGAAAGGATCCTGTTTAATTCTGGAACATCGATCGGGATCGAGGGGGAAAGGTATATGGAAACTACTGTAAGCCAGCGTGAAAGGAACACTCTGGCAAGCGTGCATTTAAGAGAGGTACGGATAGTTAACGGAGACACTGGGACATCATGATGTACGAGGAGGCAAGTAGCATACTGGGATCGGGGAGAACTTATATAGGAGTAAAAAGGTATTGGGGAGGGGGCATAAGATAAACGCGATTCTTGTAAACTAATAACAAGTGGGCTAAACCTAGAGATAAGGTAACGAAGATCAACACGATGTGCTGTAAAACTACGAATGTTCCATTGTAAAATGGACATTAAAAAGACAAAAAAGAATAAAAAGAAGACGCGTACAAGAGGGAAGGAAAGACGTACACTATATACAACATATTTACAAAATACAGTTAACACCGTGGGTGGAAAATATAGCCAAGAGAGGCTAACGATGGGAAATAATAGCAGGAATTGGAGAAGACGTTGAAGGGGAAGACTGGAAACCGGGGGGCATAGGGAGGTCTAACAGAGAAAGAGGAGAGGAAGGAGGAGGGCCGGAAGAGGTAGGCAGGACGGATGGCGGGTGGGAAGAGAAGGAGGGGGTAAGGGCAGGAGAAGGAAGAGGGGGAGGGTCAGGAGGAGGAAGAGGAGGGCCCGGAGGAAGGCCAGAAGGGGGAGTGGAGGAAGAGGACAGGGCAGGGGAAGGCGGGAGAGGGGTAGGGGGGAGAGAAGAGGGGGTAGGATGAACTTCGGCATGAACAGTTAAAGGTGGTGGGTGGGAAGAACGGATAAATTCATCAATCTTCGGGAGGGTTTCGTAGGAGAAATCTAGGGATGCAGTGACGGGAGGAGGAGGAGACTGGACGGAGAGACGAGAAAGGGAAACAGAAGGAGAAGGAGGCGACTTCTTCTTCTTCTCGCAGGGACTTGAGCTCCGCACATCACGGAGACCACCCTTACGTTTAAAAGAGGAAGCGGGCGAGGAAGAACGGAGCACAGGAGCCCATTTGGTAGAGGAGAAGGGAAGTTTAGAGCGAGTAGGAGATTTGGGGCGACTAGAAGAGGAAGATGACGGAGAACGGGGGGGAGGCTTGGAACGGTGTGAGCGTTGAGGGAGACTAGAAGAGGAGGAACAAGGAAGAGAGCAAGATGAAGGGGCAGAAGTAGGAGAAGGACTGAGAACAGAGAAAGTGTTAGACAAAGGGACAGAAAAGGAAGAGACGGAAGGACGAACGGAGGAGACAGAAGAGGAGGAAGGAGAAAATCCGGGAGAAGCACCGGTAGAAGGAAGGGAGGCAGATGACGAAACTGGTGCGACCGGGGGGACGGAGGGAGCGGAGGCGGTGGAAGGAACCGAGGAACCAGAAAAAGGGGGGGGCATGGTAGAGGGAGGCGAAGAAGAGGAGGGAGGAGACAGAGTCTTGGAAAATGACTGAGGGGTGAAGCCCAAGCCACGAGCCTCTTGGCGGGCTGCGGTGAGCGTAAGGCCGTGTCTCGCTTTGAGGACAGCAACCTCAGACTCGAACAGATGAACGGGGCAAATCTTAGAGTCGGCCGAATGAGACCCGCGGCAATTAAGGCAGAACTGGGACGTTGACTGACATTCACCAACGGCATGTCCGGACTGCGCACAGCGCGGGCAGAGTGGGCTCTCAGCGGCTGTACGGCAGAACTTCGCCGGGTGGCCGAAACGCTAGCAGCTGCGACACTGGAGTGGACGGGGAAGAGACGCAGTCACGGGGAGGCGAGTACCACCGACAATAACATGGGCAGGAAGGGAAAGTCCATCAAAAGAGATCTTGGCAATGTTAGCGGGATGGCGGCGAAGGTCGCGAGGAGGGATAGTGTAGCATACCACACTAACCACCTTGTGGTCTTGAGCGACAACGATGTCCTTGACGAGGTCGGCGCAATCTGAGAATGGACGACCCCCGAGACGGATGGAAGCGGGGATCAGGACAATCCCTGTACAGGAGTTGAGTCGTTGATCTTTTTGAGCCGGGATGGGGGTGCCAGAACAATCGACGAAAGAGGACATAGCAGTAGCCTGAAGTTCGTTTTGGACGGTAACAAGACGGGAGGCATCATGGCGGGAGTGGAAGGTGACGTCCTTTCCCACCTGTTGAAGGAGACGCAGGTGGAAGAGGAGGTCATCACCAGCTAGAGGCGCAGAAGCAGGGATGGAGAAAAACTTAGTAAAGGAAGGAGGTGCAAAGAGAGAGGACAGAGGGAGGACTGAGGAGCGAGGACGAGAAGAGGACGAAACTGGAGAAGAAGAGGAAAGAGAACGAGGGAGGGAGGGCAGAAAAGGGTCGAGGGTGACATGACTAGAGGGAGAAGAGGGAGAAGAGGAAGACGCAGAAATAACTACAGGAGAGGAGATGAAATCCTGGGTAGTGGAGGGTGGAGAAAGACGTGACGAAGACGGAAGGGTAGTAGAAGGATCCGGAACGGTAATGGACGAGAGGGACGAGCGACGACCGAGAGATATTTCAGCGGGCCGGTCGAGAGCACCCAAAACCATCCCCGACTCACTGTGCTCCCGCGGTGAACCGGACTGACAGCCAGACAACAGACCCCCAAGTGGCAGGCTGCATGCCACAAGGGGCTCACTCTCCGGAACCACTAAAGCAGAAGCCATAAACAGGGAAGAACAGGGAAAAAAGCATAAGTCGTCACCATAGCAAGAGAAAAGGGGGTAAAGCATGGAAGAAGATACTGCGGTTACCAGGTGCCCCTGGCAACGAAAGGGAGAAAGACCTCCGCAGGGCCACGAAACCCAGAATGCGGCCAATTGAGACGGGACAGGTCTCGGCTTTGAGCTAGGGACCTTGTACAACCCGGGCATTTGTCCTGCAGCTTTGTCCCACAGAGAACGGGGCCGGCGTAGTTACCTGACACACTCACTGGGAGGAGAGAAGAGAGTCAGAAACCCCAAAGCAACCCTATAGTGCCTATCCTCCAGCAACGAGCCTTGCGAGCCCTGGCCGGCAGCACCTGTCGCCAGGTGGACTCTGCCAACTCAGCAGTGATCAGAGACACCAAGGCGAAGCCCTAAGGAAACTAGAACCTCCGAAGCAGTTAAAGAGAAAGGAAGGAAGCAAACAGGGAAGCCAACCGGAAGGGAAGGGAGGGACGGGACCACAAAAGTTCAAGGGTGGGAGACCGGCCTCTGATGGCAGCCCCAGGAGAAAGCGGAAGAGGGAAAAACGAAAACTAGAAAGGAGGAGAAAGAAAAGGACATGACAAAATTAGTTGGAGGTGATAGTGAGAGCGGCCAAGAACCTTGGCCGCTCCACCAACAAGCCCGGAAGCCCACAAACGGCGGCAACGAGTCATGTGGCAAGGGGGAACATTTCCTTACCTAAGAACATAAACAAAAACGGGAGTCTGCAGAGAGCCGATTGGCCCACACATGGTAGATCCTTTCACACCCAACCCATCTCATCTACTGTATGTGCCTATCTAATTTTATCTTGAATATCTTTATCGTTCTTGATCATACTACTATATAGCACTTGGTAACCTATTCCACATATTGAAAACTCTGTTACCAAACCAATATTTGCCTATATTTTCTCTGAAACAAAATTGATCTAATTTGAAACCATTTGTTTAAGTTCTTTCGCTATCACTGAGCTTAAGTACATCTTTCATGCTCCCTTTATTAATACCACTAACCCACTTGAACACTATCATATCCCCTCTAACTCTGCATTTCTCTAACAAATGTAAGTCTAATTTCTTCAACCTTTCTTCATATGGAAGATTTCTAATATGGATAATTTTTGTCATTCTTCGCTGTACCCTTTTCAAGGAATCTATGTCCATTCTGTAATAAGGACACCAAAATTGAACAGCATAATCCATATGTGGCCTCACTAACGCTAGATAAAGTTTTAAGATTACGTCTGGTGTTCTGTTACTCACACTTCTAGATATCATCATCATCATCATCTCCGACGCCTTGTTTCCCCTGGGAAACCCCCACTAAAGGATGGCCATGACAGAAACGTCTCCAGGCTACTTTGTCAAAACATGCCTCCTTTGCCCGTGCCACAATGCCCCTTCCGCTACGTCGAAGTTTTTCTTCAATATATTTTTCCACTTTCTTTTCCCATACCATAGGTGGTCTTCCACTACTAGCTGTTCCACTCACCTGACTCCCATATATCTTTCTTGGCATTCTGTCTTCATCCATTCTCTGAACATGACCATACCACCTCAAAGTACTTCTCTTTATCCACTCAACCACTCCACAATCAATGCCTAAAGCTTGCTCTTCTATTCCAAAGGACTCATACACTTCCCTATTACTTGTCCCATCTAACCTATTCACACCAGCTGCCATTCACTTCTAGATATATACATCCGAGAACTCTATTTGCCATATTTCGAACACCGATGCATTGATTTGTTGGTTTCAGATCACAGTTGACGATGACTCCCAAATAATTTTAGTTATTTGAGTTACTTATATCCACATTCTAATTTATATCATACAATTTCTATAGGTTTCCAAAATTTTACTAAACTGCGCTTAACCTCTGAAGTGCGCATGGGGGTAATTGGAAACGTCCCCCTGTGCTGACGTATTTGAGGTGTTTCCGTCACTAAAATATTCATTGTGCCATTAATAGCATTAATACTTATCCATATGCGCCTATTATGGGTTGATTATAAAGGTATTAACCTGAAACAACAATAAAACGAGTGAAAACAGCGTTTGGATGGTCAAAATCGGAGATATAGCCCGCGAGTTGTATAATGTATGGGTGAGGCAATCTGCTTTCCCGCCAATTTCCCCCAAGGCCACTGAGACACAGTCGATCGATACTCTCTCTCTCTCTCTTGCACTCGCTTGCCATCAGTGATGACAACACCCTGCTTGCAACTCGCTAATGTTAGCACGAAAATATACCTCAGAATAAGGGAATAACAGGGAAAATAGGTGATAACTGAAGGAGAGGAGGAAAGTGGGGAAGGAGGGGAGGTAGAGGACTGAGATTTTGCATGGCCCAGGGGCCAAAAAAAAAAAAAAAAAATTTTTTTTTTTTTTTTTTTTTTTTCGATGTCAAAAGTTGATTTTTTTTTTCTCTGACTCTTAAGAGTCTTCCCGCAGTCCGCCGGGGGAACTCTTAAGAGTCTCCCCGCAGTTCCCGGGTTAATTAGTAAATGAGTGATATAAACTGTTAATTAGTAAATGAGTGATATAAACTGTAATTAGTAAATGAGTGATATAAACTGTAATTAGTAAATGAGTGATATAAACTGTAATTAGTAAATGAGTGATATAAACTGTAATTAGTAAATGAGTGATATAAACTGTAATTAGTAAATGAGTGATATAAACTGTAATTAGTAAATGAGTGATATAAACTGTAATTAGTAAATGAGTGATATAAACTGTAATTAGTAAATGAGTGATATAAACTGTAATTAGTAAATGAGTGATATAAACTGTAATTAGTAAATGAGTGATATAAACTAATTAGTAAATGAGTGATATAAACTGTAATTAGTAAATGAGTGATATAAACTGTAATTAGTAAATGAGTGATATAAACTGTAATTAGTAAATGAGTGATATAAACTGTAATTAGTAAATGAGTGATATAAACTGTTAATTAGTAAATGAGTGATATAAACTGTAATTAGTAAATGAGTGATATAAACTGTAATTAGTAAATGAGTGATATAAACTGTAATTAGTAAATGAGTGATATAAACTGTAATTAGTAAATGAGTGATATAAACTGTAATTAGTAAATGAGTGATATAAACTGTAATTAAACTCGTTTTATGTTCTGTTTAAGGGGGAGCCCACCTCACTTTTTTTCTCTTTCTCTCCCCCTCTCTTTGGCTTGTATCCATTTGTCTTCATTTAGCCTACTATTTTAAGATGTTTATCCCCATCCAGGTGTCGCTTATTTCTTGGCGAGCGATAACGAGCCAGCATTGTACAGAGAAATCCGGCTGCGCCTGACACATTTTTCTATTGAAAAATGTACAAGTTTAACCTGCTGTCAGCAATTTTGTTTTTAAATATGTTGGCTTCCTACTGCTCGCCAGGAAAAAAATCGACACCTGAATGGGGATAAACGTCTTATAACAGTAGGCTGAATGGGGCCGAATGGATACAAACCAGAGAAAGAGGGAGAGAGTCTAGAGAAAAAAATGAGGTGGGCCCCCTTAACCCTCCTGGCCCGGGCTGTATCTCCGAAGGACAGTGTGGGCTACGAAACGTCAATAAAATACCCTCATTGTTCCCTGATTAAATAGCACTGTATGAATATTCCCATATTCAAAATATGCTATAGGGGTGCAATGCCTGGTGAGTTATCTGCTCAACAGGTGGCGTTGTGTGTGTGTAAGTGTGAGAGTCCGAGTGTAAGGGGTGAGACAGTGAAACACGGGAACGAGGTGGCTTCAGAGATGGGGTCGTTTCGGGCCATGAATGAGCACCGTGCCTCATGTGAAGGCAAGATGGCAGGTGCTCGTTGTGCTCTACGTGCTTCACATGTCTCACTCCCTAGACTGGAACAAGACCTCACGGGCTTCACTGTTCATTGTAAAGCGGTGAATGTTAAGGCTCTCAGCCTATGCCCGAGAGGAAGTAAGTTGGAATATAGAAGAAGAAAAAAAAAAAAAAAAAAAAAAAAAAAAAAACGGGCGATCTGGCCGAAAAACGTCTAGGCCTAGGCTAACGTATTTTTGTTAATTTTAACTGCTAGAAATTTCCCACGCATCTATAAACGTAGTGCGGTTTCCAATCTGTAGACTGGCGTTGAGTAGAGCTCTCTAAGTCAACTGGTTCAGTTGTGATGACGATTTCAGTGGAGCTAATTTTGCCGCGATGTTGACAATATCGGAGCTTTTCACACACTAATTTCGTCATATCATACAACAATAACATTGATCCGACGTCTCCTTATTGTTTTCGGAGGTGCGGTGACGCAACGATCGGCTTTGTTTACATGCGTCGGATGCACGGCGTTCAGACCAAGCTGAATAGGCTTGAAAGCTTACTGCCTGCTGGACAGACACCCGGGCACCGGCCCTTATTTCGTGGTGTCCGTCGAGACGGACACCCGGGGAGGAAGGGTTAATTGATTGTGTACATTTTCACTTTCTTGATGATATTTAGGCTTTACATTTCCTTTTCTGTTTTGCTCTATTGCTAGATTAATTAAACAATAATTATTGTATACACAGTTGCCGCCAAAACCCTTTTGTCTTTAACCCTTTGAGTACCAGCGACGGGTGTTATATTATATTCTAGCTATATTTTGACGATATTACGCAGCTTAATAAGGATATACAGTATGGTCGTTAAATAGGTTGGTTGAGATAGTTTGAAGCCTATTGATTGCTAGAGGGCCTTCCTAAGCTGAATAATACGGTTTTGACAACCCGTAGGGAAGGAAGGAAAAACTAATATTTATTGGTGGCTCCTGAAGTCAATGACGTAAGAGCCTATGATAATATGGCCTCGTTCCGGGCTCCTCAGAGCCCGGGTTAACCTCGATTACGGCGGTCGAGAACCAAGATCATCATAGGGGGTACCCCTTAATCATTCCTAAGGTACGTCATTGAGACGGAGCCACTGAAAAGTAGGAAATAAAAAAGAAAAGAATTAACACAGTTTGAACACCGCGCCTCAGCGCATTCCGATCTTCCTCTGCTTCCCATGAGCCTGACTCATACCTCCTCCTGCCCAGGAGCGACCTCTAAAGTATATCAAGTTGGGCATGTGAATGGGAAGGGGATGGTGGGAGGGCAATTGTCGTCATTGACTTCAGGAGCCACCAATAAATATTAGTTTTTCCTTCCTTCCCTTACGGGTTGTCAAAACCGTAATTTATTGGTGGCTCCTTGCGTCAATGATGTAAGAGCCTAGAATATCACGACCGGTGGAGGGACCTTCATACTGTATGCTCATCAAGCTAAAACCAAGAATCTATTAGGAAGACCAAAAAACGAAAACTGTGACATGTGTTTAAATATAAGAGTATAGCAGTAAGAAAAAGATGTATAAGGCGGTTACCATTAAAGAAGCCTTATCTCAGAAGAATAGAACTACTGAGGTGTGAATACTGTACTGGTAATCGTATATCACAAAAAAATAAAATTAACAATAAAGTTACACATTGCAATAATGTATAGGTATTGCTATGTAACAGATCTAGTGCAGTAATAGCACTCCTGCTATCCATTCGGATTGTGTGTCCTGCCAACTTGTCATGGAACTTAACACGCCCCCTCCTTTTTCCTTTAAGGTGGATGGTAGGACACAACTTCTAATACCTTCCAACACTGGTAATAAAAGCATTGAACAAATATATCCATCTACTTATTGGCCTCAGTGGGCATGTTCCAGCCTCAACGCTATGCTTGGTAATTTGTGTCTTATCCAGATGTACCGACAAGCATATGGCTAGGGAACGCCGTGTTAGAGGACCAAAGACCCGTCTGAGTTATATCCTACACTGAAAAACCAATGGGGAAAACTCCTGGTGGTGGCCCATATGTGCATATCATGGGTTTTATGCAATCAACTGAGGCTCAGCTTCCTTAATTATATCTGCAATAAAGGTTGCTAACACTTTCTTTCCTGACCTTATTGAACCTTCTGGAGGAAACCACAATTGTGTCATATTCCTAGGAATAACAGACTTAGAGTGGGTATACACTCAACCCTCAGCTTTCACGCACTTAGCTATCGCGTTCCACAGCTATCGCCTGCTCCCCAAAAGCTGTCAGACCATGGCTTTCACGCCTATGAGCTGGCTATCACGCACCAAATGTGGCCAAAAAATACAACAAAATTGGAAATTCCCGGGCTTGGGAATTCCCAGGCGGGCGGCAAGCATACGTTTATGCTACTCGCTCCCTGATTGGGCGTGACTCATGGGAAGCAAGCGCTGTGATTGGCCGCCACCCATCCTCCTACCCTCCCGCCATACTGTACTTACAATTTCTCAGTCTTACTTGTACCCCCATTGTTGTCTGGTGAAAGCTGTGAAAAGTGTTTTTATACCTGTGAACAATGGCTACTAACCCACCCCAACGGCCACCGAATCCCCCTACCTTCGCTCAGCGTAATGTGACCGCACCAAATCGAGACATTAAGAAGAGAAAGAACCTTACGTACGCTCAGAAACAGGCAATTGTGGACTTAATAGGCAAGGGTGAAACAAAAAGGAGTGTGGCAAAGAAGTTTGGAGTGAATGAATCGACAGTGAGGGGGATTTATCAAAAGCGAGACAACATAAAGAGTCACATGAAACTTGCCCCATCAATTGCTGCATCGAATGCCTTTCGAAGTTCTAATAAAGTGCTACTTAAGACGGAACAAGTGTTGGGGCGATACTTGAATAAGCAGGCAAAGCGGAACTTGCCCGTGGACACACGTGAGATTACGGTCAACCAGGCCCCTCCGACCACTCTCAACCGGGCCCCTCCGGTGAGCCTCGACCACGGCAACAAATCGATGAACAGCCTTTACTTACGGCACTTGAATTGGATACAGTGGATGATGACACTTCAGAATTTGAAGGATTTGATGTTGAAGGGATACTGAACGAGATAGAGCAACGTAGGAGTGGCCAATAATTCGCCACCCCTAGCCTCGGAACCCAACCCACCTAAATCCCTCAACACACCTAAAAAGGTAAATGTGATGGTGTAATATGTTCTTATATTTACTTTTATATTGTTTCTTATAATTATTATTATGTTATGTTAGTGTTCAGTGGAAATTATTAGGTAAAAATCGCAAAATACGAAAAATAGTTGTCAAATTCGGCACCCAGGCACCAATTAGAATTATTCCCATTAGTTCATCAGTATGGCTATCGCGGTTACGGCTACCGCGCGGCTATAGCTGCACCAATTAGGAGTGATAGCTGAGGGTTGAGTTTTAGTGCTTTAACAGGGCATAGAGCATGGAGTATCTTTGCTCTTTTCAAGGCAGGAATAAAGAAAGGTGTAAGGATATGTTCCTGGTGCTCATTTTTGTGATGAATCTGGTGCAGTAACCATATGTACAGAATCATTATTAGGGGCAAAAAACATAAGACAGTTAGTGGGCCTTGCTATGGCTGTCCATTCTGAGACCCTATGGACAGTAGCCAGGGTCATCAGAGACACACACTTTTTAAGTTTCTTGTTTGTATTTGGTCTCACAGGATAAGACCTAGACTGTGACAAAGTTAGGAACCTCGTGATTGACCATTGAGGAAGCAAATGACGATTTGGGGCTCTGAGCTTAAAGCAAGCCTACATAAAACTATGTTCGTTTTTCTGGGGCAAAGATAAACCAGTAAGAGACGAGAAGGGTTGCTTTCTGCCGATACGTGGTTTATAAGTGTGTTAACTGTTAGTTTTTAAAAACCGATTAAGCAATATAGGTGCTTCAGTAACAAAGCAACCGATGGAGACTGCTGGGTTGACTCTACACTCCAAGTTGTAAATTGTTTACAGTGTGAACTATACTGTCTTAAGTTTATGCTGTGCATTGATTAGTGAGCGTATCCGTTAAAGTAGAGGATGTCAACAGAATGGAGCGTAATGAGATGAGAATGGTGAGATGGATGTGTGGGGCCAGGCTACAGGATAGAATAACAAATGTTGAGCTGAGGAGACGTTTAGGTATAAAGAGTATTAGCGAGGTGATGCGTACAAGTAGACAGGGATGGTATGGACATGTGGAGAGAATGGATGAACAAAATTGGGTGAAAAAATGCAGGTCTGTGATTGTGGAGGGAGCTGCACCAAGGGGTGGACCGAGGAAGACCTGGGATCGGACTATACGCGCCGATCTCAAATCCAAGAACTTGACAAGTGAAGCAGCCCTTAACAGGGTTGCCTGGAATGCCGCCATTAGGACAAGAGACTGAAACTGCACTTATGTGTGGAACACTCAGTCTTAAAATTTTATGTATGTATGTATGTATGTATGTATCCGTGATTTCCTTGTCGTAGGCCGGTAGCCATTTGGATTTGAGAATGTCCACATAGTAAAATTGAGTGAGGTCTGCAGGTTTCCAATTTCTTTTGAGTGGAAATAGGACATGGGGGGTGGGGGGTTGCAGAGGTTCTTGTACCACTGAGTAAGTTGAGTGTGCAATACCTGAGTAGGCCACATAGGGGCAACCCGGCCCATTTGACCCTGGAAAAACCTGAGGTGATGAATGATTCTCACATCAAATTCTATGTCCACCTGTTCCAATTCACTGTGAGGGCATCTGGGCCCCTTTCTCGTGTTATGTCATTCCGAGATATGTACAACTGGAGCTTCGTTGATTTTACGAGATGTAAACAGATCGGTTTAGTGTAAAAATTGGGAGAATTAAGTGGTTGGCTGCTTTGTGTTTGAAAGCTCATTCCGCTGAGGTAATCTTTCCCTTGGACTGAGCATCTGTCCACAGGTTGGAGATCCCTGGTAGATATGTTGCACGGATTAATATGGCATGTTTTTGGGCTAGAGAGCATGTCTTTTCCGAGAGATCTTGGGGAAACCTGGCCCGGGTGGGGACCTGTTTCCTCAAGCAAATTACAGTGGTCATGTTGTCCATCCGGCATGCCCTTGACCTGGAGGTCAATGACATTGCATGAACTACTGGGAAAATTAGAGGGACTGTTAGCTCTTGGGTATTGATGTGACCCTGACTTAATGTTGTCCCTTTCCCGTGATTCTGATGGCCTTCCGTTGACTGATAGTCCCATCCTATTAGACTCGAGGTGTCTGTGTCCACCCATAGAGTGGGAGGTGGATCTGACCAATGTGTCACTGATCCCTTTACCTGAGGTTTTACCACAAACGACAGGGGGTGTAGAATTCTCTTTGGGATGAAGAGAGGGGAATTGTGAGGTGTTAGAGGGAAGGCTTTGTTGCCTGGCCAGATTAGTTCCTTCAACCTGAGGAAGCCTAGGGGCCTTGTAATTTTGAGCCCAGTTTCGAGGGCCTATAGGGAATTTCCAAAGTTTCCTGGTTATAGTCTTGGTATGCAATACTTGAACAGTTTTATTTGAAGACGTTTGGCATTGGTTGGACTTTGTTTTATAGTCTGAAGTTGTGTATCCCAGATTAATGCTATTCATTCTGTTGATTGTGTAGGAGTGAGATTTTGATTTCTCTAATTTTACTCTGAAAACCAACTTTGTCCCATGTTGCATGACTATCAAGGTTTGTTCTTGGTAATGGTGTGGGGAAGACCACAGCATCATCCAATCTTGAAGGTAAAGCAGTATTTTTACACCGTCTTTGAGTAGAGGGAGGAGAGATTGTTTCACTATCTTGGTGAAAAATTCTGGGAGCTATGATCAAGCTGAAAGTTCTGGTGAACATTGCCGCTTTGATTCTGAATGGGATAGCTAGGAACTTTTGGTACCTCTTGCTATTGTGATGTGCCAGTAGGAGTCTTCTATAGCTAGAGTAATTATTCAGACCTTGGTTGTAGAATTAGGTTTACTTGGGAAATAGTTAACATCCTGAACTTCATATTGTCAATTAATTTGTTGAGGAGGAACCTGTCTATCGTAGGCTTTAGTTGTAGACTGTCCCTTTTGGGGAGAGGAACATGTGTGATAGAGAAGCTGGCATGCCTTCTGGCACCTAAGTCACAACATTGTCTGTCAACATTTGGTTCATCAATGTTTTTTAACTCTAGAGATGGTTGTCCATTGTTAGACTGAGCTCTGAGGGGGGGTTAGCTTGTTTGCCAGTAAACTGCCCAAACATGTCCCTCTGAGGGCTTAGCAACAGAGCATGAACCTTATTCCAGGTCGTTTGGGGAAACAATCTGCATGTGAATCGAGGTGAGAAGAGAGCCGGAGTAGCAATATCTTTGGGTATATTCTTGGACAATTGGGTGAGTGGATACTGTCTAGGTCTAGTTGCCTTAAAAATTGCAATCTCGATATTCCCAGTGGTCATCCGAGAATTACCACGTGAAGCTCTTCTGATAAAATGAAGTGCAGACCTGGAGTTTTGTTCAGGGATAGAATCTGCTACTTGCCTCATGGCTTGTGCAAGTTGTTGTTGTGTGATAAAATTTTACAGTAACCTATGGGTTCTTTGTCGTAGTTTAAAGTCTTTGTCAGTCCGTGCAGGGTAGGTGTATTAATCATGGGGTCAACTAGTTGGTTTACAACTATTGTTGGAGATCTAAGATATTTCCAGAACTCCTGGGAAATAGAGTCGGAGTTGTATATATGCATAGTGGTAAATTTTGTATTACGTCCAGCAATCGGTCTTGTGCATCGTTGTATGTAGATGCCTAAGCTCGTCTCTTTTAATAATCCACTCATTTGGTATTGGCACCAAGTCTGAATGACCTGTGTCAGCATTAGTAGATGCTATCCTGGTAATTGTTTCCAGTATCGAGATTCACCAATTAGTAGAGGGGGAAACTTCTTGAACATTTCATGAGTAGGTTGTTTAGGCTGGACAGGTAAATGAGACAGTGGGACTGTGTTTGGTATGGCATATTGTAACATGGGTGGAGCCAGAGACCTACTTTGGAGATCTCGGATAGCTTTATCTAAAGACGTAAATTTCTGTTCAATTTTGTCTGTCAACTCATGCATAGATTTAAGAAAATACCTGAAGTTCACCCACCAAGCCACCAGACGGGCTCTGAGTAGGGACTATATCAGGAAACTCTTCTTCACTTTGTACTAATGGAGAACCATGGTACTCATTCTACTCCAACCCTCTTCGGTATGGTTACTGGTTTCCAATTTATACCACCCTACCATAGCATTGCTTATGACCAAAGGTTCTGAGGTATCCTTAGGAAGTACTTTTTTCCGTATTTCCCCAACCGTACTGTGACCAAAATGTCTGGAGCTGCCAGAGAAGGGTCTAAACGAACAGGTAAGTCCGTAGGATTAGTGTATGGGTTTAAGTACTTCAGCTTCAATATTCAACTGAATCAGTTTAGGGTGCTTTAATGTGGGTGGAGCAAGCAACTGGGTTTATTCAGATTGCTGTTCAATAGTATCAGCTAACTGTACTAGGGAAAGTGGAGGGGAACTGATACCCTCAGAACTTGGATCAGTCAAGGAAGTAGATGAGACAGGTAATTTATGTTTTTTGATGTAATAGGGTTAGCCGGGTGGCTGACCACATTAGACAATGTCAAAAGTCTGGGGGTATGGTGGTGTAGAATGCAGGATTTTGGAATCATGACTGCAAGTCAAGTCGGGGAAGTTTGGTACTTAGCAGGTCGCCTTTTAGTTTGAGATTTGCTCACTTTCTTCTGTTTATTTACTGGAAGAATTTGAGTTGGAGGACCTATGTCTTTTCCTGCTAGATCCAGACATTTTCTTGTCAGGAGATGGAGAGGAGCTAGGGGTTCTAGAAAAAGATATTTCTAAAAAAGCTTACATACTTTGCCTCCATAATACCTGGATATTTTGTTTAAGGTACCTGAAATGTAAGACTTTTACCGAACCCCACACAGATAATAACACTTGTTTGCATGTGACCGAGGGCATAAATGGTTTTTTGGGTCATGGTTATTAACAAAATTATGATTAGTGACATAGTCACTTAGCCGGTGAGCCGGAAACGTTTAGTGTTTTGTAAAAATGAACTCACCTTAAAAATGTAAGGTGTTGGGCTCCTCCAGTGGTTATTACTTGGCCGAAAGGGATCATTCTAATTGTTGAAGAGCCTCTTCTCCGGTAATGCAGCAGCTCGCCTGTGAAATACCAAGGAGTCAATGTTGCATGGTGGAAATAATACCGGAATTATTAGATCTGCTTAGATTTGGCAAAATAAGATCTAGTCATGCATCGTTTATTGTAAATAAACTGCAGTTGCCTTTTATCTAAGAAATAGTCTAGTGAATTATTACTCGGTGTCACTGGGTATAATTACTTGGTAATTTTTTAGTCAGGTATAGCCTTTTTAGAAAGGGAAAGAAAACTTGTACTAATTTCCTGGAAACTAATTACAATTATGTAGTTAGTGAGAATCTACTTAGTAGGTGAACCTGAAACTTCTAGAGTTTTGCCCAGTGAACTCACCTTAAAGATTACGGTTTTGTTAGCCGAGTGAAGGGAGTAACAGGTGAAATGGTTAGGTCTACCCTGGCCTTGAAATCTGGAATACTGTTCATCTCTTGCTGAGGGTATCACTTGGCCGGGAGGGAACAATTTGATTGATGTCCGGATTCTTCTCTGGTAACGCAGCGCATTACCTGAGCCTGTGAATCAATACCAAGGAGTCAATGTTGCATAGAGAGATGTAAATAGGACTTATTAGGCCTAGGCCTACTTAACTTGGGCAAAATTAGGATCTAGCCTTGTATTGTTTACTTTAAATAAGCTAATTAGATAGAAGTACTTGTGTAAGCTCTCGTTTCTATCGTAAGTCTGATAGTTATGTTAATTACTGGTAGCCGGGCCTGTCTCTAATATGGTATGACATCCTTATTATAATGTGACCAAGCCTAGGGTACCCGGCAATAATTTCCATTTGATTCCATTATTGGAACCCTGGTTTGTCTTTATTAAAGTGTGACAAAGCTTAGGGTACCCGGTAAAATAATATCTGTTACTCTTACTGTTACTCGGACTTGTTCTTGTCATAGTATGACAAGGCTTTGGGTAACACAGCACCCATTTGGTGGTCTCAATTTGTTCGGTACCCGGGCCTGTCATAGTGAAACTATGAACTATGTCATGGTGCCTGATATCGTTATATGTCTCTAATATGTTAAGACATCCTTATTATCGTATGACCAAGCCTAGAGTACCCGGCGATAATCCTAAACAGAGCAAATAACAAGAGAAACCTTACATGACAAGGTCACTGTTGTTCCAGCTGATCTGTGTAAACATTCAAGGTTGAGTATGAAAACGCATACAAGCAAACGTATGAAACGCACTTAACCCTCCTGGCCCGGTTGTCATTTTAAAATGACACCACGAATTAAGGGCCGGTGCCCGGGTGTCATTTTAAAATCTGTAAGCTTGAAAGCCTATTCAGCTTGGTCTGAACGCCGTGCGTCCGACGCATGTAAACAAAGCCGATCGTTACGTCACCGCACCTCCGAAAACAAGAAAGAGAAGACTCGTTTGTTATTGTATGTCTGTATGTCGTTGTTTCAGTAGTGAAAAGATCGTCATATTGCTAACATCGCCTGCAAGTGCTCTCCACTGAAATCGTCATCACAACTGAACCAGTTGACATAGAGAGCTCTACTCAACGCCAGTCTACAGATTGGAAACCGCACTACATTTATAGATGCGTGGGAAATTTCTAGCAGTTAAACTAAACAAAAATACGGTAGCCTAGGCCTAGACGTTTTTCGGCCAGATCGCCCGGGTAGCCCACACTGTCATTTTGAGAGCCTGCCCGGGCCAGGAGGGTTAAACAGGTGCCGTTTCAAAGGTTTGATATTTGTTTTGGTAAAATGATACCATCCGGGGACATTGGTATTCGACTAACTAGATAGAAGTACTATTTAAGCTCTCGTATCTATCGTAAGTCTGATAGTGGTGTTACTTATTGGTACCCGGGAGTGTCTGTAATATGTTAAGACATCTTTATTATAGTACGAGCAAGCCTAGAGCACCCGAAATAATTTCTAGTTTGGGCATGTCTAGGTAAGGCCTAGAGTGGCCGGTAAATGGCCTACTGGTGTCCGAGCCTGGTTTCCGGCGGACTCGTCTTGGTACCGGGGTTTGTCATCGTCGTGACAGCCTCCAGAGTACCACGGCTATGGCCTATTAGTACTCTGGGCTGTGTAGGTAATGCCTAGAGTATCCGGTAATTGGTTTATTGGAGTCCAGGACTGTTGCCAGTGGGCTTGTCCTGGTCTCCGGGATCGTCATTGTGGTGACAGCCTCCCGCGTACCCGGCTAAGGCCTATTAGTACTTGGGGTTGTCTTTAGTTTTTTAACAGTCTCCAGAGTGACCGGTAGTAGCCTATTGGTGACCGGGACTGTTATTTACCGGCAGTATTGGTACCTGGGGCTAGATAAGGTCTAGGGTACCCGGGGGGCTTGAGAATTGTCGAAAAGGGTCCGGACTTTGCACTCATAAGGTTAGGCCTACTCGGCCACGAGTGTTATTTGGCGATCCGTTATATAACTTGTACATGTTTTTAAAGTTCTCATATCTTTGTAAGTCAGTGAGATATAAACATGTTTTGTAAAAAATGTATATCTTTGTAAGTCAGTGAGATATAAATATGCTTTTTAAAAATTATTATATCTTTGTAGGTCAGTGAGATAAATTCAATCAAGGTATTATTTTGAGTACTCTGGCTACTTGTTGTAGGCCTAATTGGTACCCTTTGGAAAAATAAATACGAGTGCCTAAAAGTAGTGAAACAGGCTACTATAAAAGTTTGTATATGTATTTTACATCACAAAATTATGTTATCAGCTATAAATATTTGGTGTTTAACACTGAAAATAATGCATATATCTGTCTTGAAGGCAAATACTGTATGAAAAAGCACTCTTGATTGAATAATGTGAGGCATTAAGAGTTCCACCATCTCATAGAAGGTTTTGATGGTAGGTACTGGAGGTATTGCAGTTGATATGGGAAGAACCATCTATTTTCTACAATATGTGATAAATTAATGAGTAACTTAGCAGTGATTGGTTATGAAAGTAACCCCTGGCCTGGCCACAACTATGGGGAGTACAAGCAAAGGGATAAAATTCTATGAATTTGACACTAACGTTATAGCACTCAACACTCGAGGAAATAAATATTAGTTACAATGTTAATACACACTTTCACAGAAAAAAGGGACACTGCAGCTAAAGAGCCAAGGCTCGTATATTTAGTTGAAGCAAAGTGGTCCTGAATATACGAACGTCGACCAGCCTGGAAAACTAAATCCTTGCTTATTCAGGTTACAAGTGAAATACAATTACGAAATATACATTCCCAAATGCATAAACAACTCACTATGCAATTAGACTCACTATGGACTAAGAGCTGATGCGTTTGGGAGGGGCTATGGACACTGAAAAAAGGGAGCAAGGGATTTGTGTTGTTTCCTGTTGGTCGTCGGTCGAGAGAGGTCGCTCCTGGGCAGGAGGAGGTATGAGTCAGGCTCATGGGAAGCAGAGGAAGATCGGAATGCACTGAGGCGCGGTGTTCAAACTGTGTTAATTCTTTTCTTTTTTATTTCCTACTTTTCAGTGGCTCCGTCTCAATGACGTACCTTAGGAATGATTAAGGGGTACCCCCTAAGATGATCTTGGTTCTCGACCGCCGTAATCGAGGTTAACCCGGGCTCTGAGGAGCCCGGAACGAGGCCATATTATCATAGGCTCTTACGTCATTGACGTAAGGAGCCACCAATAAATAATTGTATTATAGTTGCCAGAATATGATAAAAAGGACAACCCTGGTACTGTATGGGTTAATAATACATAACCTATGCTGTATGATTAGAGATATACCTATCAGGGTGTCAAACGGTAGACATATACGTGTCTTTTTACTAATTATAAATATATATACAGTACGGTTATATTTACGCTTTTTATATGTTTGAAAGTGATAAAATGGTAAAAAAAATGCTGTTTCACGTTAGTTTTCTTGTATTCCATCTCATATTCATTCAAGTATTAACACAAAATTACCCTGCTTTGACATCCTGATACCTATAGCCATGATTGGTATTTTGCTAACGTTGGAGGTCACATAGGGGTGGACCTAGAATGACGTGGGCTCGGGTACTCCGGTCTGATCTCAAAATAAAGAACTTGACAACAGAGGCAGCCCTTGACAGGGCCGCCTGGAAAGCTGCCATTTAGGACGTGAGAGTATAACCACATTCTCTGTGGACGAAACGGTCTTTAAACTTGTATGTATGTATGTATAAGGGGAGGTGTGGTGGAGTGGTCATGCCACTGGATTGGTAATCCAATGGACCCGGGTTCAAATCCCGATATGTCAATGGGAAGATATTATTGGGATTGAATTTGTGCTGTACCTACTATCAGTGCATTACCACAAAGCCCACCGAAATGCCAAAAAAATACCCTCATTGTTCCCTGATTAAATAACACTGTATGAATATTCCCATATTCAAAATATGTTACAGGGGGACAATGCCTAGTGAGTTCACTGCTCAATAGGTGGCGTTCTGAGAGTGAGGGTCTGAGTCTGGAGGGTGAGACGGTGAAGCACTTGAGCGAAGCAACCGGCCGCTTCAGAGATGGAGCTGCTTCGAGCCATGATGGTTGCTTCACATGTCTCACTCCCCAGACTGGAACAAGACCTCACGGGCTTCACCGTGTTAAGCGGTGGAATGTACAGGCTCTCAGCCTATGCCCGAGAGGGAGTAGTTGGAATATAGAAAAAAAAAAAAAAAAAAAAAAAAAAATGTATAGTAATAAAAGCATGATAAACAAATATTTATAAGTTTTATTTATAAACCTGTACAGAATGGATCTATCATTCATTATTACTTACTATGCACTAGTATGTATATTATAGGTTTGACTCCTGTAAGGAGATAAAGAAAACCTAATATTTAGTAGTGGCCCCGTAATCATTGACGAACATGCCTATTACATAAGGCATCCTCTTCAAACACTAATCCGCCGTAGTTTTGAATCTACCGCGCAGAGCATTTAAAAACTGAGGAGCCTTCATCATGAGCGCACGCGACCTCACTCATGGCTTCAGTCATTATGAATTGGGTTCTCACTACGAAAAAACTTCGTAAAAAATAAAAACAAAAAGAAAATAAGAATAACTATCTAATAAGCTTTCCATCATATCGTGGATGTACTTGTGTGGATCTCTGACCAGACGCTGATTCAGGCGTCATTCCTCCTTCACTGACATATCAAGTAAACCAAAATCCTCAATACATCAACGAATGGGAAGGGGACGGTCGGGAGGGCCCCAGTCGTCAATGATTACGGGGCCACTACTAAATATTAGGTTTTCTTTATCTCCTTACAGGAGTCAAACCTATAATTTATTAGTGGCCCCTCCATCATTGACGAACATGCCTGATTTCTAAGACTGGAGGGGGACATTCGTAATCATATCATAACTCTAGAAAAGCAGATAATAAAAACAACCACATAGTATTCTTACTTTTGAAAAAATATATTTAACACCGGCGTAGGCCGAAAATATACAAGAAAAAGGGGGTTCAGGCAGGTGCGTGCTTCAAAGAAGCCTGCCTGACAAAAAACGGGTAACCCTGAAGATTCTGAACACAGATCTGTAGTTACAAAGGCACCCCACTCAACGAGTGGTGACAAAAAAATAACAAGTTATAAGTTTATATGTGCACATAATAAACCCCAAAATACACTTGGAGATAAATTGCAAAGGAACTCCATTGTTCTAATATTAAATTGCTTTCGCAGCTAAAACTACTATAACAACACCGTTGTTTTGTACTTAACATTGTACTAGCACAATTTCTCGCTGAGAAATGTTCATATCACATTTTAACCTTAAATTGTATCACAGCTCTCATACTCCGGCGGGGTCTAGGGTGTCCTATGTCAACTGACTGCACCCCCCCCCCCCTTTCCCGTGAAAGTAAACAAAAGTGACTGCAGGGCCACCTAGACCCTCTGCCTTAAAGCTATACATGGTAAGGAAGGTTTGTCTAGAGCAACTGACAAGTATCTAGACAGAAACGTATGATTAGACGCCCACAACTGCGTGGACGCGATATCTTCAACTGAAATTTTTTTCAGGAAACGTAAAGAGGCTGCCCATTTGCGTAAATCGTGGGCCCGACCCACAACGCCGGGATTACTTTCTTTAATGACT
Source organism: Paralithodes platypus (assembly GCA_032716605.1). Lineage (NCBI taxonomy): Eukaryota > Metazoa > Arthropoda > Malacostraca > Decapoda > Lithodidae > Paralithodes > Paralithodes platypus. The sequence continues at coordinate 65,621,321 of CM064582.1, forward strand.
TCTACCAGAAGAGAGGCTAATCGCCGTTTAAGTAAGCGTTTACCCGTACTTGCTACCCATAAAGCACCTTGGGGGTTTCGAGGAGCTACTCTCAAATATTTGGTTAGAGCTTGCACTGGACATAGATTATGATGCACCTTTCCCCTTTTTAACGCCGGCACCGTGAACTCAGAAAACACGTGTGCACTATGCTCATTCTTGGCTACAAAACCTGGGGAGGGTGCAATGGAAATAGATTCATTAAGTCTACCAAACCTAAGACAATTAGGTGTGTTGCTCATCGCCGCCAGCTCAGACACTCTGTTTCCGGTGGCCAAAGCCAAAAGGAAAATCGCCTTTTTTAAGATTAATGCAAAGTCTGCAGTATTTTGATACAGACGAGAGTGAAGCAAAGACAAAGCTTTGTCCAGAGACCAAGTAGGCATGAGCTGACGGGGAGGTGGGCGGAGTTTAAAACATGCTCTCATAAAACCTGTTTCCTCCGCTACCGGTATGGACAGACCCGTAAGGTCTAAAAAGGGCACTCTAATCGCAGTTAAGTGATTTTTTAATGTCACCACAGATAAACGTTTCTGCTCAAACAGATAATTCAAATAATTAAAAACTAATGCCACTGAGGGTACAGTTTGTTCTGTTCTAACGATCCAAGAAGTAAAAGCTTGCCAATGTGATTGATACTGTCGCTTTGTAGACTGAGTATATTGATTGAGTAATTTATTGGTCACATCTCTACCGTATGGTGCTAGCCACTTGGCCTCCTGAATGTCCATAATGCAAAAGTCAGCGAGGTCGCTAGGTTGCCAATCGTGTCTAAGTGGAAATACCCGACCGGGAGCGATACCGGGTCCGGGCACCACATTTTCAATTGCTGGTACCACAACTGCGCCGGCCACAGGGGCGCGATTAGCGAGACTAAGCCTCGATAATCTCGTAGTTTGTTCACTACGTGGCACATTAGTGACGCATCTGGCGGTGGAAACAGATAGATGGAGCTCCATCTGTTCCAGTCTGTCACTAGGGCGTCTGGCCCCCCTGCCGGCATTTTCGCCCGGCGGGTGAGGTATAGAGGGAGTTTGTGAGTCTCCTCGGACGCAAAAAGATCCACTTGTGGATGGGAGAGCTCTGCAATCATTAGGTTGAAAATGGGTTGCTTGAGCTCCCATTCTACTGTCGTGCTCTGTCTCCGGGACAGAGCGTCTGCCCAGACGTTCGCTACGCCTGGGAGATAAGATGCGTGAAGATAAATATCTAGACTGATGGCTAGAGCAAAAATCTCTTCCGACACGTTTAGCAACTTCCTTGACCTCGTTGACCCTTGTTTCTGAATACAGTGGACTGCATTCAGATTGTCCATTCTGAAGGCCACCGACTTGCCCCGTAACGCCGGGCCGTGAGCCTGAAGGAAATACAAGGGGACTAGTAATTCTTTGACATTGATGTGAGAGATTTCTAAGTGGGACCAAAGCCCCTGACCCTGGTGCCCCTGATTTGACTGAAATCCCCACCCTATTGTGCCTGACGCATCCGTGTCTACCCATACCGTTGGTGGAGGAGAGGTCCATGACATTATTGAGTGCAATGTTTCCCTCTTCGCCCAGACCGCTAGTAAGGTGTGGATTAATTTCGGGATGGGCCATAATTTTCCCGCCGGTAAGAGCGGGAAATATTTGTTGCCTTCCAATATTAATCGTTTTACTTTCAACCGGCCCAACTTGACAGTTAGTTGAATCCAGTTGAGAGAGCCGACCAGAGACTCCCAGACTCTTCGCGTCATAGTCAGACTGTGAAGAAACCTGAACAGTTTCCTGCGAAACCTGTTGCGATTGTCCACACTCTGACTCAGAGTGAGAGCGGCGGTGTCCCAGACCAGCCCTATCCACTGAATTACTCTTGAGGGAACAAGGTTTGACTTTACCAAATTTACCTTGAAGCCTAGAGTTTTTACATGATTTAAAGTGATATTGACATGTTTTATGCATAATTGTTGTGTCTCTGCCACCACCAGCCAGTCGTCTAGATACCACAACACTCTGATCCCCTGTTTTAACAATGGCATCAGGGCTTGCCGGACTAGTTTTGTGAATAATCGAGGTGCTAGGTTCAAGCCGAACGGCATCCTCTGAAAAACAAAATTTTGGTGCCTGATCCGTAAGGCCAAAAACCTTTGAAATCTTTTGTTGACTGATACGTGCCAATAGGCGTCTGTCAGGTCTAGTGAACACATCCAACCTCCCGGCGGAAGTGTTAGCCTGATTTGGTGTACTGTTAACATTCTGAAAGATTCGTTGTGAATGTGAAGATTCAGATAAGACAGGTCTACGACCGGCCTCATCTGAACACTGTCCCGTTTGGGAACCAAAAATAGTTTGGACGTGAATACAGGGTAATTTGGTGGGACCGGGATGATGACATTCTTGGCAATCATTTCCTGGGCTAGTGACTCCACCTCTAAAGAAACACAATTCGCCGTTGTCGGCTGACGTAAGCGAGGTCGCCGGAGCCACTGCCAAGTGATGCCTTTGCGTGCCACCATCCGTGCCCAAGTGTTTAACGGCCATGCTTGGTGACACGTTCGGAACGACCCAGTTAGCAGACAAGGGTTCGCCGGCTGTACTACCCTCGGTTCCTCCGGCCTTAAGGTTGGCACCGGGAGTGAGAGAGACTTTAGTTTTTTGATGGTGGGGTTGGTGGTGCTGGACGCTTTGCCGGCTGGCTGGTGTGGGCCGAAGACTGGCTCTGACCTGGCTTATTCTGGCCGCGTCCTCTCTGTCCTGAAAACCTACTCTGTCTATGCCTGTACTGACCCTGGGGGGAGTGGGAGGACTTAGGCGGAAGAAAAGGTTTAGAACCCCCTGGCTGAGCTTTAGTAGTAGGCCTGGGTTTGGGGAAGTTAAATGCAGGTTTCTTAGAAGGGGCGGGACTGTGCTTAACGGCCTGTGCCATATTGAACACCGTTCGCCATACTTCAGGGGACATTAAAGAGGGAGTAAGCACTGGTGACATCACCACCTGGTTAGCAATGCGATCAGGTAGCTTGCGAACTAACGACATCCTAAGATCTTGTCGTGCTCGCACCGCCTCAAGCAAGGCGGTGCGTATGTCACCTAAGGATTGGATTGACGACTGAAGAATCAGTCGCCGGGATAACTCAACCGATCTTCGAGCATCCGCGTCTGCGATTGCCTGAGTGGACCGTAGTAAAGACTTAGCCACCTGCTGAGATACTATGTACTGTGAAAACAGGCGAAAAGCTTTTCCCCGTAGCCTAAATTCTCTGTCTAGGTGAGTAGGGGTAGGGGTAGTGAACGGGTCCTTCAGTTCACAAAGATTAATCTTAGGGGCAGCTAGAAATGCAAACAAAGCTGACGGGACTCCGCCGGCAGAACCCACCGGCATGGAGAACCATGAATGTGTATCTTGAGGGATCTGGTGGGAAGATTTAGAAGTGAAAGTGGTTGCAAAGTTTTGAGCCTCTACCTCCCAATCTACCCAAGGTCCTGGTCCCAACTGTCCCACCTTCAAAACTGGATTAGCTGCGTCGTCTGTGATGGTCTGTAAATCTAGTTCAGGAGTAAGAGCTGACAGAGTCTTAATATCATTAAACCCATCCAGCTTAGACCAGTCTGAAAATAGTTTTGAAGCTGAGGCAGGGGGTAAAGCAGGCTTAGAAGCATACACAAAATAATCTTGGTGATAATAACTAGGTATAGCCTTGATGTTTACGTCCAGAACATTACCCAAAGTATCCATGGCCCTTAATTTCTTTGACTTATTGCCCTGGATAACCCACTCACGCGCGGTACCGGGAGTTCCCCTGACAAGGTAGGTTGGGCAAGCTCTGGTTTAGAGGGGTTCAAAAGAACCCATGACTCGTCTGGCCCATAAAGCAGGGGCATAGCTACCTTTCTAAGAGGCGCTTTGTCTAGAGGGGGTGGATTGACATCCGTTATGACCCTGACATTTGAAGTTGTCAATGCCGCCGTAGCCGGCCTAGTGATCCCTGAAGGTAACAGAGTAGGAGGGTTAGGGATCTTAGATAAATCAATTGACGTCATCAGAGGCCGTACCGTAGAACTTGTCGTGGGAGCCCCCAAGTCCATTGTGGGGTTTTCCTGTTGTTGACCAAAAAATTTAGATAAAGCATGAGTAAGTAACCCATTAATTTCTTGTGCCATAACAAACTGGTTTGATGAAGAACTTACAGGTGAATCATTAGTATCCCGTGCGTCGTCCAAGCCTGAGCCTGACCCTTGTCCTTCCATTTCCGAAATTATTGAAACTTCGTCTTTTTCCTCCTGATCCTCCTGAGAAGACCCCGCCGAGGCAGGGGTACCTTGTTTCCAAGATAAGTCTGGGATAGAGGATGGGATCGCCGCGTCCCTGTGGACGTCGGCTACTGTGTGACTCGTATGAGTCGGACGTGGGTGGTCAGACCCTGGTTGAGCAAACCGCCAAACACCGAGGCCCTGGCCTACGCTCTCTTGAGAGTCTGAAACATTCTCAATTACTGAACCCCCTGAACTTTCCATTTCCAGGGTTAAAATATTAATTGGCAAATCCTCTTTTGGGACAGGCGCTGCACTGGACTCTGAGGCCGTAACACAAACTCTGTCTGGTGTAGAGGTACGATGAGATGCACTAGACGTTGGAGAATGTCGAGAGGACTTCCGTTTATGTGAATCCTTTTTGGAGGATTTATGGCTGCGGTGTGACCGCGAACTATTCTTAGATCTGGAGGATTCCCCGCCGTGACCACTGGTGGAACCTTCCGTCTTACTCTTCTTACTCGCCGGTGAAGAGGCACGACTAGATGACTGGTATCTGAGAGGTGACCTTGACCGAGATCTCGCCCGAGACGAGGAGGCGGATGCCGGGGGTGTAGGCTCTCTCGGGCGTTTAGGTGTAGCCGCAGAAGATACAGAACCCTGACTAGTCTCCGCCGGCTTAATACTCGTGACTCTAGAGGAACGTTTAGGGGGAGGGTGTTCTGACAGCAATCTATCCCAAAGTGGGACGTTGTCACATTGAAGTGACTTATGCGCGACAATGGTAGTGTAGGCCGACATCTGTTGCCGGACTTCTCTCAACGCTACCGCCGCGGTCTTATCATTTTCACAAAGGACCTTTACAGCTAATTGGGAGCAAAAAGAACAATTATGCATAACCCAGAGACCCCTTGAACGGTCTAGACATTTAACACACCTTATGCAAAGGGTATGCGCAAAAATAGGGATACCAGCACAAGTAGGGGTAGTGCACAGGGCAAAAACTGGGGCCACGGTAGCCATGACAGAGACTAGTGGGTGAAAACTACCGCCGGGTCTGTATTGGTCCGCCGGAGCCCAGCTCTGGAAAAAAAGAAAATTTCCAGGAATTAATGCTCATAAGGTTAACCCAACATGTTCGCACACAAGTGTTAATAACCCGCCGGGTAACGAGATGTAATGACACAACGAACACATCTCGCTACGCGGCGGGGTGTAAAAATCTAAACAAATCTTTTGCTAAAGAAAGTGAAGAATACCCTCTGATATAACGGTCCAGCATGGCACTTATAGTCTCTTGGAGGTGGTGACTGTCTCAAGATTCAATTTTGTAACAAAGCAACCCCCCATAAAGACGCCGGCCCTTGAATTATTTTAGTAGAATAGCCCAGGGCAGGATGATACGAGATCTGATGTTTAACGAATTGTCACAAAAGATCGCCGTAAGTTAGAAGGCGGCGATACCTATTTGTATCACTAAATTAAGTGGTTAAATCGAAATTGAATTTTGTAAATTCTTTAGTTCCTCCACCTAGGAGCACCCGCCGGGTGTGAGAATCGATATTTAACCTAATTGAACCTTCAATCGCCGTAAGTGTAAAGGCGGCGATACACATAGTATCACTAAAATGGATTGGTTAACTAACTGAAAGACATAAGTCGTTCATCCCACCCTACCCAGGTGCACCCGCCGGGTGAGAAGTCCAAATGTTAACCCCATAAGTTCCTGTCCCCACTTCTTTGTAAAAGATCGCCGGGGAGGAAAGCCTAAAACCACAGCTAGGTTTTTCATGTGGTTGTTGTAAAACCAGGTAGAAAAACTACATAACGTATGTCCACAAGAACGACGTTTTATGGATGGGTACAGCCATCCCGCCGGGAATCAAAGGAGGCCTGAAACCAGGCACCCACAGAGACGCAGTCCTGGAGAGCTACAGACACCCCCAACGCCGGGGATACAAGCCAGTGTTAACAACCACGTGTGGCCCAACACGGCTCTCGGCCAGGATTTTTTCATGGTGAAACCGAGAAAAAACCCGCCGGAAGGAAACCCACCCTGAACAGACACCATCTGAACAACAAAAAACACGAGGAGAGCCACGCACGACTAACCCAAGGTCACACAATAATCCGTGGAATTAGCCAATACACAACTAAACCAGGAAACAATTATAGTCCGAGGAATTAGCCAATACACAACTAAAACCCGGATACACATGACACAGTAGGGCATATTTATAAATAATAAATAATAACACTAGTACATGTGGCAAAGCTACGAGCGGCTGGCTAGGCCTAGGCAGACGGCATAAAAACAGTTGAAATATACACAAACACTGGAAATATCACAACAGGAACCACCGCCAACACACCACCGTAGCAAAAACTTCCCACCCAGGGAAGACTGACTCGGGACCCAGAAAAAACTTCACTAAGTGAAGAAAAATACGCTGGGAACGTCATAAAACAAAGCTTACCTCATCAGAAAGATAAAAGGCAGCAATAATTAACGCGTAGTGAAAGCCGCCTGCATCACAAACTAACTCCACTGTGAAAAAGTTCACATGTCCACAACGGGACCACGAGGGTACATCCGAAATAGATGCCCCACACACGACCCAAAATACACTGCACTGCGGGCAACCAGCCCAGGACACTCCTGCTACGCCTATCCTAACCTTACTCGATACATCCTGGAGTAAACAAATGAGAAAAAACTCACTAGGGACGCAACGAATGCGGAACCAGCGGAGCGTGGGGAGGCACGTCCGGGCAGGCTGAGCGCAGAGCAGAGAAGGAGGAATGACGCCTGAATCAGCGTCTGGTCAGAGATCCACACAAGTACATCCACGATATGATGGAAAGCTTATTAGATAGTTATTCTTATTTTCTTTTTGTTTTTATTTTTTACGAAGTTTTTTCGTAGTGAGAACCCAATTCATAATGACTGAAGCCATGAGTGAGGTCGCGTGCGCTCATGATGAAGGCTCCTCAGTTTTTAAATGCTCTGCGCGGTAGATTCAAAACTACGGCGGATTAGTGTTTGAAGAGGATGCCTTATGTAATAGGCATGTTCGTCAATGATGGAGGGGCCACTAATAAATACAGTACTGTACAAAAATGCATCCATCGTATTTCTTATTACTAATTTATAGGTTTGAGTCCAGAAGTAGGAACACTGAAAGCAGTAACAAGAAATAGGGTGGTCGTCATGGAAGTCAAGAAGTCCTTGCATGAAAGTGTGGTAATCCTGACATTAACTTACGGGAGCGAAGCATGGACGTTGTTGGAGAGACACAAACCAAGAGTGAGAGGGGTGGAAATGAGTTACTGTACTGTACATGAGAAGTGCGTGCGGAGTTACATGGAGGGCTAGACAGACAAATCAGGAAGTACGAGAGGTGTGGTGTGGATGTAGATGTGCTGGAAAGTGTGAAAAGGAACACGTTGAGATGGTTCGGTCATATGGAACGTATGGGAAGCGAGAGAATGACGTGGAAGGACAGAAAGGGATAGGTAAAATGGGAGAGAGGTGGAAGGATGGAGTTAAGAAGTATATGAGTGAAAGAGGTGCTGGATGGGAGGAGGGACGTCGACTGACTGGGGACAGAGGTGCATGGGGGCTTTTCGTTCGTGGCCATCCCTTCGGGGGTCACGGTGTCCGGCAATAGATAGATAGATAGATAGAGTCAAGAAGGGAAGTATGAAAACCTAATTTTAAGTAGTCCTGGGCAGATTCAGAGCCATAGGACGTTGTGGACCTGAGTGTTAAACCAGAGCTATATGGTTTGCAGACTTGAATGAATGTGAGGAGTACAAGAAAATTAACATGAAATAGCATTGTTTTTGCCACTTTAGCACTTCCAAACACATAATTTGAACTATAAACCATAATTTCATCTTTACATACACAATAACAATTACGAAAAAGACAAATGAACATGAGATAATATTGTTTTGACCCTTTTATCATTTTCAAAGACATACCGGTAATTCACTTTCAAAGACATCATTCGAACAATAAACCATCATTTTATCTTTACACATACAATAATAAACCATCATTTTATCTTTACACATACAATAATAAACCATCTATCTATCTATCTATTGCCTGACGCCGCGAAGACCATAACCTTGCTCTTCCCCGTATTTACCTTCAAATTCCATTTTTCGCACACTGTTCCAAATTCATTTACCAGACCCTGCAACTCCCATTCATTATCACTATCAGAACTGTATCATCCGCAAACAGCAGTATAGGTAGCTTCCACTCAATTCCCTCCCTTTTCAGCGATACACCAACATCCACTGCTCTTGATAGTATTTCTTTCATAACTCCATCCATATATACAGTAAACAACCACGGGGACATCACACACCCCTGTTTCAAACCAACATTCAGGTCAAAGAACTCGCTCTGCTCACTCTCCACACGTACTGCCGCCTTTGCACCCTCATACATGCTCTTCACTGCTTTCAGCAACTTGCACAAACCTTCTCTTCTCCAAGTCCATAAAGGCAACATACACCTTTTGTTTCTTCTCCAGATACTTCTCCACAACACAATTCAGGGTAAAAATCTGATCTACACATCCTCTTCCCTTCCTAAAACCTCCCTGCTATGCTAGTTTGCACATTTTCCATACCCATTCTATCACTATCTCACCACCATACCTCAACATTTCCCCACACACTCCATCATTTTATCTTTACACATACAATAATAAACCATCATTTTATCTTTACACATACAATAATAAACCATCATTTTATCTTTACACATACAATAATAAACCATCATTTTACCTTTACACATACAATAATAAAAACTAAAAATAATGGATTCGTTTATTTATCACCTTGAGCTTGTCTATACTCTGTTTCTTTTCAACTGGCAGTAAATTGCAAAGTTCCCATCAAGATTTCTCAGTTATTTTGAAGAATTTGCAGGGAAATATGGTGCTAATTATATATACTTGGTCTTAACATGATGCAGAGACATAGTAGTTTCATATTTTTCTGTTAGTTATCAAGAAATCAGTTGCTAAGGGATTCAATTTACTGTCAGATGAAATGAAACAAAGTATAGATACTGGTATACACTAGATATAGATAGATACAATACACGCTGATAGATACTGTATACTTCTACTACAATAGACTTTGATAGATGTCTATTTATTTGCATATTGTTTTATGTAAAGTAAACTCCCTTTTATCCAAAAATCATGAGGTGAGGGTGGATGGGACTCGATAGCCTTGGTCAGCAACCCATCTAGGGGAGACAACCTTATAAAAATCCGGGTGGATGGGACTCGACAGCCTTGGTCAGCAACCTGTCTAGAGGAGTAAACCTGATACAAATCCGTACTGCTTACCTAAGTGTAAGGCAGGTTAGTGGATGGACTAGCCACTCACCACTGTATAAAAATAGTGCTAACAAGATACACAGAGGGCCTCGGAGTTGGACGGATCCTAAATTGAGTAGTCAATCCTGTAAGTCCTTCAGTAAACTGGCTCGGGTTGTCCCTCTTACAGGGAATAGGTCCGCTTGGAGGCATTCTGTGTATGGCCACCCTCAATAAGGGGAGTAAGGCATCCGGCAATAGATAGATAGATGAGACTTTTGACAATTTGGATAAGCGATTTTTACGGATAAACGAGTCCCTCTATATAGAGCTAAATATGTTTACAAATGGCCAAATACTGTACACTGTTTTCAATGCATTTAAAACCATTTCTAGGCTGTTTTATCTTCAAATTATCATCTAATTAAAGCTATGTCTACTTCAGAGGGATTAAATTGATGCAATTAAGCACCCAGAGAGGCTTAAATAAGTGAAAACTAGTGAAACATATGGATAGCAAAACCTTTGGTTAACTGAAATGTTTGGATATTCAAATTTTGGGTAAAAGGGAGTTTACTGTATGTACCGGTATGCATATAACTCCTTATACCTCTCAACTCCATCCTTACTATCAACTCCTTATACCTCTCAACTCCTATACTGTATCTCTCAATTCTATCAATACTTATAACTCCTTATACCTCTCAACTCAATCCTTATATTTTTCAACTCCTTGTATATATCTCTCAACTGCATCCTTTTATATCACTTTGATTTATTGTGAGTCTTAATATGGGCCCTGAGATATTCTATGCACTTGAAACTTTTACCACAAACGTGACACTCAAAGGTTCTGGCGTCGGAGTCCGAGTGCATGACGCGTTTATGCCGCTGCAAGTTATTCAGCTGACTAAACATCCGGCCGCAATCGTCGCAGGGGTAATTTTTCTCTCTCGTGTGATAAACCATGTGGAGGTTCAAGCGTTGGTTTGTTGAGAAGGCTTTGCCGCACATTTGGCATATGATATTCTTGATATGCGTGCGCATGTGTTGCTTGAGGTTGTGGAGTGATGGTAAGGTCTTGTTGCAGATGTCACAGTTGACGGGCATGATAACGTTGACTCTCTCCCTCCTGGTGGGCTGCTTCTGGTGGATCAACAGTTGGTGCACTTCGAGGGAGGCCTTGCTGGCATATTTCTTGTGGCACATATCACACGTCGCAGATTCGTGACGTGACAGACCGTGGGTTTTCATGTGTGTCTTTAAATTGCCACTGTCGCGGAAGGCTTTGCCACATAGTGAACACTGGACTTTATTAATGCCTGAATGAATGTTAAGATGCCTTTTATAATTGCCATGCCTGGAGAAACGCTTATGGCATATCTCACAATTAAAACGTTTCTCCGGCAAGTGAGACACTTGGTGTGCTCTCAGGGCTGCCTTACCTCCGTAGGCTTTCCCGCAAACTTCGCATATAAAGTCTCTCTTCCCCGTGTGCATGGCCACGTGAGCATCCAGATGAGTTTGGGAATGAAAGCGACGACTGCAGTACGAACACTCAAATTTCAGTATTCGTGGTCTAAAGTGGAGCCTTCGATGCCTTGCAAGTATTATCGGGGTGGACAACAACTTCCCACAGACATCACACTGATTCAGTTCACACCCCTCCGGCAAGAGTCCGTGCGTCGTCAGGTGGTGTATGTACCTGCCTTGCGTGCTACACACCTGGCCGCACCTCTCACACTCCACAGGTATATGTGAATGGGTCTTCATGTGGGTTCGAAGATTGTGTTTTTGAAAACACAGTTTTCCACAGACAGGACACTGGTGTTCCACTTTGGGTTTCTTCGGACGTACCTGTATCTTCGGTGGCCGTGTGTGCCGTTTTTTATGCACTCGTAGACTCTTCTTGGTAGCTAGTACCTTACCACATTGATCACATACACAACCCTTTGTTGCTGGAAGCGGCTTTTGTTTTCTTATAACTTTTTGTATATCAGTTCTTTCTGATGATTTGACCCCAGTTTTAAATTCCTCGATGTCTTTGGTTATTTCGCCTATTTCTATGTAGATTTTCACTATTTCATCCCTGATTTCATCAAGTCCTTCACTGACCCCGACTGTTTCTTTTTCTTCAAAATAATTGTCCACAATTTCATCGTTGCAATTGTCTGAGAGTTCTTCAGATTCAAGAAATTTCTCAAACGCCCCGTATTTATATGTCTGTACTTCCATTTCCCCTTTGCTCTCTCTGTTCCATTCTTCCATTCCCTCTTCACACAAAGCATCCCCACTCTCATTTACCTTGTCACAATCGTCCAGAAATTTGTCTATAATACCCACTTCATCACACTCCCCAACTTTGTCAATATTTTTTGTTACCCCAGTTTTATTTTTTGGGCTCTCTGATGTTCTGGTCCGCACATCTCCCATGAATCCCAGCGAGTCGTTAGTGTCACCGTCGTCACTGCTACAATCCATTCCAGTCAGATAATCGAAAATGTCAAAATTGTCGCTGTCCTCCGTCACTTCTGCCACATCATTAATTTCGCCAAGTTCAGTTTGCCTGTTTCTTTTTGTCTTTTCTTTCATTTCACCAAGTTTTCCTGTCTTTGTATAATCAGCTGTCCTCTCTCTTTGCCATATCTCTTTCCCTTCATCCGTTTTCCTCGTTTCCGTCATTTCCCCAAGTTCTCCTGATATCGTACCAACAGTTGTCCTCTCTTGTTTCTTTTCACCGAGTTCTCTTGCCTTGGTATCAACAGATTTTCTCTTACTTTTCCATTTCTCTTTATCAGATTTCCTCCTTTCTCTCATGTCACCAAGTTCTATCGAGTATGTAATGTCAGATTTCCACTTTTCCTTCTGCTGATCAACCAAACGCCCATCATGATCGTCTAATCTCTCGTCACTCTCAGGCTCATCTACTTCTCGACCAAAACGACTATCCTTTTCATGCACGTCTGGAAGTTCAATCGTTGGGCATACAGATAAGTCATTTGTTTCGTTGGATACCACCGCATTTCCAACTTCGCCCATTCCTTCCTCGACTTCTTTCATCTTTTCCGTTACATTTCTAACTTGGGCTATCTCTTTAACTTCTTCCATCTTTTCCGTCACAATTCTAATTTCGGCTATTTCCTCCTCGACGGCTTCTATCTTCTCCTGGACTAACTCTCCGTCTGCGCCAACCACTTTCAAATTCTCCTTAACCGCCTCCATCTTGACTCGAATTACGTTGACCATGCGCACCACCTCGGCCACATCCCGACTGACAGCCCCGAACCTCCCCCATAAGTGATTGGCTTCTATAGTTATGGCCTCTATGGTAACCTGGATCACGTCTAGCTTAAGGGTTAGTGTCTGTTCGCCCTGCTTCAGGTCGTTAATATTACTTTTCACTTCCCTGGTCTGACAACTTAGTAGATTAACTTTATCTTGTACTTGTAATTTGGGAGGAACTACCGAATAATCAACAAATTCATCTTCACTGTCATCCAGTATTTTCTTTCCGTCCGCGTGTTCTTCTTCATCGGGATTATTTTGGGTAGCCGTCACTCCCTGCCTCTTCTTTTTCTTCTTTCTAGGTTCGTTTACGACTGAGGTCACCAGCTTACCATATATTTCTTTCAGTATAAACACCACTAAGTCCCTTTCTTTACTGTTACTCTCCATGATGACAAATAATCTTTCTACAAATATAGAGATAGTCCTCACTTAACCCTTTCACGCACGTATGGACGTCAGGGTTGCCGATTAACAATCAGAAATAGAGTTATCTCAATCTTAAAATTAACTCTCCAAAATTAGTTTTCTGATCACAGCTAGCTCAAAGGCAACTGTAGAGGTTGAAGTAAATAAACTAAAGGTTTCTAAACACCCCTGATGGTCACAAAGGTTTTAAAGTATCCCAGAATAGGCTCAAATGGCATCCTGTGCATGAAAGGGTTAAACTGGCCTAATTTTAAGTGTTTTTGGTTTTACACTGTTCAATAATTAGGGAATGAATTTCACTCTAATTTCCACACCACACTTTCCACTCTCTTTTTCCACACCACCACAATATCCGTTATAATTTTCCATACCACCTTGCTTGTCTTACGTGGTGTTTCTTCCGTGTTTGATGTTGAGGGGACCTGAAACAATAATATCAGTGTTAGTTAACTCGCTTCACCACGACAGATCGTTTATATTTAAAAAATAAATTGCCTAGGGGTAGCCAGAATACAAAGACAATACTGTACAATTTCATCCTTTGCCCCTCAACTTTCCTTCATAATTGTTGAGGGGCACAGGGTCTTAGGTGGGGCTTCGGTGTTCCGGGCGTTTCAGCACCCTCCTCAGCTCCTTGCCTGGGAGCGCGGCTTCAGTCACCTGGGCATTCTTAGTGGTAAAGCAGGAATGGTTCTGTGGGGGCGCTTGGCTATGGCCTTGCCCTTGCTCAGGACCTTGGGGCTGTTCGGTCAGATAGCCTGGGGAACAACAACAAAGACAATACAGTAATTCTTTCAGGGTATGGAGTTTGTGTATTCACGCTAGCCTAGCAGAAATTGGTAACGCTGCCTTCCTATAATTATGTCCTAACTGTCTTGATGGTGTGATGGTTGGAGCGTGTAAGTTCTGTATGAGATATCCTAGATTCGAATCCTGGGAAAATCACATGCTTTCATTACCCAGGGACTGCTATGGTCCTTCCGGAATTATGGTATTTAAACATGTGTAAAGACAACCCTTCAAATACCGTGGCAGTGCCAGGAAATGTGTCAAAATTGGGTAACATAGAAAGAAGTGGCATCTCTCCAAGCCACATCCTCCACTCCTTTTCCCCCTTTATACCCCACCCCGCCTCCATCCCTCAACTTGACCTTTTATGTTGCACAGATTCTAGCAGTCATTGGAGTCATTGGAGCTGGTGGACAAGTTTTGTTACCTAGGAGAAACCATCTCTGCCGGTGGTGGGGCCGAGGCTGCCACTGTCGCTAGAATTAGATGTGGCTGGGGGTAGTTCAGAGAACTGCTGCCAATTCTGACCATGAAAAGAATGCCTCTCCACCTGAAGGGAAAGGTGTATGTCTCATGTGTTAGAAGTGCAATGACGTATGCCTCAGAAACATGGGCCGTTAAAGTAGAGGATGTCAACAGAATGAAACGTAATGAGCTGAGAATGGTGAGATGGATGTGTGAGGCCAGGCTACAGGATAGAATAACAAATGATGAGCTGAGGAGACGTTTAGGTATAAAGAGTATTAGCGAGGAGATGCATACAAGTAGACTGGGATGGTATGGACATGTGGAGAAAATGGATGAACAAAATTGGGTGAAAAGATGCAGGTCTGTGATTGTGGAGGGGATTGGACTGAGGAAGACCTGGGATCGGACTATACGTGCCGATCTCAAATCCAAAAATTTGACAAGTGAAGCAGCCCTTAACCCAGGAACTGCGGGAAGACTCTTCTTATTGGCTGTTTTTTCCGTTCTACTATTTATTCATCATGTTGAATCATCATACAGTGGAGCAAAAATAATGAAAGATTCTACATCAAACTATAAAACCCAAACAAACAAGTGAACTGAACTCCAAGAAACTGCCATTGTCAAGGTGAATGTACTGTATAGTGAAATTCTCTGGAAATACTGACGCTTTAGAATAATAAACTTCCATAATACAGTACTATGTCAATAATTCCAGTTGATTGGTTCTTACAACCAAGTCCAATGTAGCGTCTTGTAATAATTATATATTCTTAACAAAGGTTTTAAGTCCTTCTGTACCGGCGACGTATTTTTAGTTCTATTCTAGATATATTTAGACGATTTTATGCAGTTTAAGAAGGATCTGTGGTAGTAAAAAGGATTGAGTGAGAAAGTTCTAAGCCTGTTTATTGCCTGTTTATTATTTTGAAACTGTAGAAAATCGTCTAATAGTACCGTAAAGTGGGGTAATTTCGGACTTGGGTCATAACTTCGGACATCGGCGATAATAAGTAATTAGACATTGTCATTATATAATGGAAATGCTTTATATTTTTATTTTTTGTGGGGTCCGTTTAGAGAAATGGCAAAGGAAGAGCATGTAAAAGTCCTAGGGAACTGACATGAGTATATGTACACGAAAAAAAATATTATATATGTGACGAAAATATGTAAATTTTTCGCTACCCTGCCAAAGTTCTATCACCCTGAAGAAATTTGTTTGTATGAATGATGTTGTGACTGATGTAATTTTGTAGTAACATTACCAGAGACAACATCCACCAAAGGAAATTTGTTACACTTGTATAACGCTCTAGCTAGAACACTATCATTTAACCGATTGTGTTTAAAAAAAAAAACATGGTAACTTCGGACATGGAACAAAACAATCGTTTGTTATTATTTGCCCTATGAAAATCATTCATAATACTTGTCCATCATTAATATGGTGGTAAAAGATCAAATAATCATTCTCTGAGTCCAAAAACCCATAAAAATATGATACTATGCTAACCGATTTATGTATTTCGGATAATTCTGGATATATAATATATATAAATAAGGAGAGGCATATATCTTGTCCAAATTTTTTTTTATCTGCCGAAAGAAACACCAACAAATACGTTATACCTATAAAAATGCTCAAATTCATAAAAGTGTATATGCAGTGATATATTATACATACCTATATATTGGATGAAGAGGTGCGGGAGAGGGTACAACAGGGGAAGAGGGTTGTAGGAACGCTAAAAGCAGTAACAAAAAATAGGGTGGTCAGTATGGAAGTGAAGAAGTCCTTGCATGACAGTGTGGTAATCCCGACACTGACTTACGGAAGCGAAGCATGGACGTTGGTTGAGAGACTCAGACCAAGAGTGAGAGCAGTGGAAATGAATTACTTAAGGAGTGCGTGCGGAGTTACATGGAGGGATAGACAGACTAATGAGGAAGTAAGAAGGAGGTGTGGTGTGGAGGTAGATGTGCTGGAAAGTGTGAAAAGGAACAACTTGAGATGGTTCGGCCATATGGAACGTATGGAAAGCGAGAGAATGACTAAGAGGGTGTATGAGAGCGAGGTGGAGGGACAGAGGGGGAGAGGTAGACCGAATATGAGGTGGAAGGATGGAGTGAGGAAGTACATGAACGAAGGTGGTGCTGGTTGGGGGGAGGGGCGTCGACTGACTGGGGACAGAGGTGCATGGGGGCAGTTCGTTCGTGGCCACCCCTTCGGGGATCACGGCGTCAGGCAATAGATAGATAGATAGACCTATATATTTTCACTAGGCCTAGTTAATTTTTGAGTTATTGATTTGACAGCATTGGTTATTTTTCCTGCTCAATATTTTCTAAGAGTGAGCTCAATGCCTAACGAGAACAGATCCAAACAGAATATATGTTAAACATCGTATATATCCCCCTCCTATACTGATTATACAGGCCTAAAAGTATTGACTATGCATTTTCCACTATAATATCGGACAGGAATAAGCAGCAATAATAAAATATTCATATAAAATAGTAGGAGCCGAGAAATGAATTAAATAAGGCCAAGAACGTATGTCCGAAGTTCTCCTCCGTTTGTTCGGAGTTATCCCAGCTTTCTTGGCAACCATTTTCCATAAGAACTCACCGTATGTCCGAAGTTATCCATACATGTCCGAAGTTATCAACTTTTTAAGCAAACTTCGGACATCATTTAGGATAAGGATAGCTCTCTTATTATGGGGGATAATTTTAGGAGGCTTCCTGGATTACGGCGCACTATCACCATACATCACTTGACCTAGTTAAATCTCTATAATGTGTTTACACTCAGGAGAAATTGTTAAAAAAAATCGAAAAAAGCCCGAAGTTACCGCATTTTACGGTAGCCAGAAAATGATGAAAAGGATGTAACTGGTACTGAATTTTTTTTTTTTTTTTGCTGTTCCCCAGGCTGTCTGACTGAGCAGCCCCAAGGTTCTGAGCAAGGCCAAGGCCATAACCGAGATGCCCCCACAAAACCCTCTGTAATGCCAGCAATTGTGGCAAGTGCTTAAACTGAACTGGATGTAGAAAATCGCTTGAGCTATCAGCACATGTGGAGTACTTCTCTTGGTATAGTGGCGAGTGTTCGCCTCGTAAGCGTGGGGACCCGGGTTCGAGCCCTGGTAAGGCCTGGTGTTAGACTCACAAAAAAATTTTGGAGAGCGATTTCAGCATCTTAACGAAGTTTAGGTGTGTTGGTTAAATTGTACAGTATATAGTTAGGCTAAGTAAATTAATTGTAAAGTTGGCAAAAATAGTACGGTGCCATTTCGAGGTCACTTCACCTCCCTGCTTACCACTAATAAAGCCCAGGTGACTGAAGCCACTCCAAGGCGGGGAGCTGAGGAGGGTGCGGAAATGCCCGGGAAACCAAAGCCCCACCCAAGGCCCTATGCCCCTCAGCAATTATAAAGGGAAAGTTGAGGGGTAAAGAAAAAATGTGACGCTTTGGCTCCCAATCGAGGTCAATCCACGGAAGAGACGCCGTCACTTGAGATCTAGAAAATATATAAGTAAAAGGAACAGTCAGAGTAAGCTATGGGTATGGCAGAGATCGCTTAGCTCTCACTCGGATAGACCAGCCCAATACCACCAAACTGAAGGGGTTAATAATCACGGCCACACAAGTCAATCAGCTGGAACTATTGCCATATAAGTGGGCAGGGTGTCAAACTGGAGCCAATTTTGTGCTTAGACTTGAATGAATATGAGAAGAGATACAAGATAATAACATGAAATAGCATTGTTATGGCCATTTTATTACTTTCAAAGACATGATTTGAACTATAGACCTCAAATTTATCTTTCTATCTATCTACAGTAAAAGTCCGATAATTGGAATCTCCTAATAGTCCGAATTTTTGAAAATGAGGCCAAATCCGAATTCACCCGGTAGTCCGAATTTCAAAAGTCCCGAAGTTCCCTTTTTGAGGCATTAGGCTACCCAAAACCCACCCAAATAACACATAATGGTACACACACATATCATATGTTCATGAAATCACTTTAAATGTTTACCATTATGTGTCATATTGGATGTATAGCATTATATTGTGCATATGCATAGCCTATATTGTGTTCAGGTTTTCGTCAGGCCACAGTACACAGGTTCATAGGGGTAAATTCCAATAATCCGAAAAATCCGGTAATCGGAACGAGGCCCGGTCCCCTGCTATTCGGATTACAGGACTTTTACTGTACAATATATCAATTTACTCAGGGCCAATCCCCACTTTTTTTGTTTTTTGTTTTGTTTTTACATTTATCTTTACATACACAATTATAAAGACTACAAATAATGGGCTCTGCTTTCCTTTGACACCGTGTAAGCGGGCCTTAACCCGTTCATTACTGAGCGTGACTTTGTCTATTATTTCACTACTATTTAGAGGCTTATATATAGCTAAGGAAGGATCTGTGATAGCTAAAAGGGTGACTCGAGATACTTTGAAGCCTTTTAATTGTTTCATGTCCTTCCTAAGCTAAATTAAACTAGGGATGTACCGATGTATCGGTATCGGCCCTTTTTTAGAGTATCGGTATCGGTATCGGCTGATTTTCTACCGATACCTAGAAGTAATTTGCTATGTCACATATCACTCACTGAAGGAGTGAAGGTTGCTTGGTTCAGCAGTGATTGGTTGTTTTATAATTATGAAAAATATATATTTGTTGGAATCTTGGTACATATCTGATAACAATTACATTAAGTACCATACATAATGTGTAGCCTAGTAGTGCAGTCCATTCTTTGGTACTTATAAGCCTTAAAGCCTGGTGCACAGGTATCTGTATCTGTATCTGTATCTGTATCTGTATCGGTATAATTTTGTGGTATCGGTATCGGTCAAAATTTTGGTATCGGTACATCCCTAAATAAAACCATCTAATCTGAAATAACAGAAAAACAGTTGTTATTATACCGTTAAAAGTTGTAGAAGATCTAACTGTGGAAAGAATATATACTTAGTGTATTATCAGAGAGAAAGTACAGTATAAAGATCAAAAGTGAAAGTAGTACAAATATATCTACCAGGTATATAATAACAAGTATTCTGGAAACATCGGATACTACGCATGTATGCAAAAAGCCAGAGAAAGGAAGTACTAGTGAAACCCAAAGAAATCAGGGAAGTACTGATAATAATTCTGTTAAAGTTAATAACAAAATAAATTCAAGTTCACTTCTGCATAAGCGCTACAGTGAATTAACATCAGAAAAATAATTACGTTCAGCTCTCAAATCCAGAACCACTCTACGCAGGTAAAAACCAAAAGTTCTCATATATAATTACTACATAGCCTTTCTAAGCACAAGTGTAAATCCTCGATTGAAAGGAGTGCTATTCTTATCTCTGAAATAAATACAGGACAAGTGTAATCTTTCAGTTAGAAAGCGGTCCCCAATGCTCACTTAGATATTGCATAGAATAATCCAGTCTTGCGAGTCAGACGTAGTGGAGCCTCGTTCGTGCATCTATTATTGTTTTGTTCTTGACCATTATTGTTCTAGCTTTTACGTATGCGATATTCTTGAGCAAATAAACGTAATATGAATGCACGTCTTGTGATAATTATCCCTATTGTCTTTCTGTGTCTGTGGCAAAACAATAGGACTTCTCCAGTTAGGAAGAACCAACTTGATCAAAACCAATTAAGCCCCAGTAAAAACCTTGGCATAACATAATCATAGCCAGAATACAATGGAAAATACGGCTTGGTAATAAAGGCCTTAATTTTCTCAAGTCACTGGCACCGAGAATAGTAATCTTATACGAGACAAGCCTTGCTGGCACTGGGTGTCAAACCGGAGCAATTTTGTTTGACCCCTTCTGTACCGGTGATGTACTTTTCATTCTATTCTGGCAACTATTAGACAATTTTGTACAGCTTATAAAGGACCTCTACTCATTCAAAGGCTACATACTATCTCACTTAATCCTTTTAGCTACCATATATCCTTCCTAAGCTTCACAAAATTGTCTAAATGTAGCTACTGTATAATAAAATAAAAAAGACGTCGTCGGTACAGAAGGGGTTAAAGACTGGAATGAATAGAAGAAATACATATAATATAAGTGTTGACCTAGGCCATTCCAAAGTGGTTTGAGAGAGATAGGCCTATATTAATTAAAATGTAAAACTTGCAAACTAAACAAACCAAAATTGGGACAAGGACAATATAAAGTCAAAATAAATTATCAAAATCGCTATGTGGAAACAACGCTAAAATGAAAATTATTAAATAAAAGAACACAATCCACCCCATAGGGTGTACATTACTACATGAGCAAGTTAATATGTTTCCCAAGCAAACTAATCGCACATATAACAACGCACTATCGTCACGTTAAAGGAATTAGTCAAGTTTGGGAAGTCCGGGACGTTCTGGTAAATTTGACTAAACTCTGCATGAATAAAGAAACTACATGTTAAATGTCAAAATATTATTTAAAATCAAATTTGCAACATGACAAGACATTAACAATAGTACAAAATACAAATATTGATAAGATATCTATACTATTACAAAATAATATATAAAATACAGTACAGCACTCACTAACGATAGTGCTATCGGGTAGGTACCTGTAAGCATAGCATGCCTCAAGTGACCCCTATCAATAACTACCCTATAAATAACCTACATTTATTGCACAAATAAACTAAGGAAATCGCAAAAGTAAGCAATTGATACTATCGACAATGAATACATATAATATAAAGACAAATAATTGCAAAATATGAAGTAACAACAGATTTAAACAAAGAGTACTCTTTTAACAATAACAATCAATTTAAAAAATCATCAATGTTAATATTAATAATAGAAAAAGAAATAGATAAACAATAAATACAGACAAAAAGTAAGCAGAGGTTATACAAGAAACTTCAAGTTAAAAATGCTTGATTAAAATTATTGATGTCAAATTTTAGAATACAGTCACAATAATTGACCCTAAACAGATTAAATTTATGGAACAATTTACTTGCCTCAAAACCTCTGTCTACTAAGAGTCTGTATAGTAACCTAGCTCTAGCCCAAAAGTCATCTACTTTAGTGCAGATTTTACAAAATCTTATTAACTGGGAATAAAAACAATTATAAGTTATTTTACTATCGATATTACTACTAGGGAAAGGAAAGTTTATTACGTTAAAATTAAAATCATCAACTTTGTGATATACTTTAAGTATGCACTGTTCATTAACAATCTCTATATTTATATCAAGAAAATTTTCAACTTTATAATTTACGTTACATTGTGTGAGGGGAATAGAACTAGGGTAAATAAGTTTAGCAACTTGATTAAAATTTAACAAATTGCAAACGAGAATATCATCAATATATCTACAATTATTACTTAACAATTTAGCAAGTGCTAATTTTTCTGGGATTTTATTTTTCTTGCTACTGTCAACTAAGTCTTTTATATATTTAAATTCTAAAGCAAGCAAGAATAAGTCTGCAATTAAAGGGCTAGCATTTCCACCCATAGGAATTCTAATATTTGTTTGAAAATGTAAGACCCGAATCTAATATAATATTGAAAAGGAGGAATTTAAGGGCATCTTTAAGTTTAGTTCTATCAAAATATACAGAACTAGTGGGAGTAGAGCTAAGTGATGCATTATTAAAATATGTATAAACATTTATGAAATAATATGAGGCCAACATATGCAGAGTAAAATGTTAAGTTAATTTTCCATAATGTTGATTAATTTTATTAGTTTAAAGTAAATATGTTTTGGACAAATTATGAAGAGATAATTTTGGATGTTGGAGTCAAATGTTGAGGTTGAGAGAGAAGAGAGAGAAGAGAGAGAAGAGAGAGAGAGAGAAGAGAGAGAAGAGAGAGAGAAAAAAAAGAGAGAGAGAGAGAGAGAGAGAGAGAGAGAGAGAGAGAGAGAGAGAGAGAGAGAGAGAGAGAGAGAGAGAGAGAGAGAGAGAGAGAGAGAGAGAGAGAGAGAGAGAGAGAGAGAGAGAGAGAGAGAGGAGAGAGAGAGAGAGAGAGAGAGAGAGAGAGAGAGAGAGAGAGAGAGAGAGAGAGAGAGAGAGAGAGAGAGAGAGAGAGAGAGAGAGCAGGCCAATTATGCATAATTTTATACTGTAACAGATGCTGAAGTTTAATTCAGCTTTTAAATATTATTTTATTTAACAAATATGCAGAGGTTAATTTGGATTATGAAGTCTAATTTTGTACTTTAGCTCAATACAATGTCTTTAAATTGATAAATTCTTGATTTTAGCCAATCCAACTCACATACTTTCAAGATTATGCCAAGTAATACATGTGGCCATACCATCCCCGCCTTCTGACCGAACCATCACCATTGGTAGGGATGATTTGGACGATTTAGAAACTTGTGTTTCGGGAACTATAGCTTAAAACTGAAATAGCTAAGGGTTTGATATAATCAAGCTAAAGAACCAAATGACGAGGCAACATTTTAAAACATCAACTAGATTATATTGCTGCTTAACCCTTCCAGCCCGGCTGTCCTGTTATAAGGACACCGCGACAGTTGGGTTGGACCCCGGGTGTCCTTATAACAGGAAGTAAGCTTGAAAGCCGACCGTCTGACGCATGTGAACATAGCCGGTTGGACCGACGCCGCGCACCTCCGAACACAAGAAGGAGAGGCGTAGTTTGTTTTTGTGTGTCTGTATGTTGTTATTTCAGTAGTGAAAAGTCTCATATGGCTAAAATCGCGGCAAAATGCGCTCCACGGAAATCGTCATCACAACTGAACCAGTTGACTTAGAGAGCTCTACTCAACGCCAGTCTACAGATTGGAAACCACAGTACGTTTAGACATGTGTGGGAATTTTCTAGCAGTTAAAATAACAAAGATACGGTAGCCTAGGCGTAGACGTATTTTGGCCATATCGCCCGGGTCTCAACAACGTCCTTAGGATAGGGCCCCCAGGAGGGGAGGGTTAAACCCGAATTTATATAAATATTAAAAACAAAAAGTGGCCGAACCATCACCGCTCTCCCCTACTTATTACCGAAACTACCACTAATTACAGTATTTCTCAATATTTGAAGGCTATTATAGAATAAGGGTGTTGCAAAGATCATATTAAGATTTGTTTCAACCACCGGAAATACATTTTATGCGCACTATATGTATATAAAGCACTGTAAAAACAAACAAACTCTCCCTATTGACTGAAGTAAAACACTTATTAAGCCCCTTACTGGCAAAATAGATGCTGATTTCAATAAGTCATGGAGGGAGGGAGGGAGGGGGGGGGTGGGGGGGGGGTGCCTCAGCTCATCCTGTATCCTAAGGCAAAAAAAAATGTGTGTTCTTACTCTGTAAATTACATAAATCTGAGTGTTTTAAGATCGTTGGATAATGGGGAAAAACACTTTCCGGAGATTGTAACTAATTTCAAGTATTGGTACTGTATAATGATGAAAACTACCTAAAACCAAAAAGAAAAACCATGGGAAAACTAGTGGTACCGTAGTTTGGGTAATATTTTCTCATAACGAGATACCTATTCCCGTATTTTTAGTCATGGTTACTAAATACTGTATGCGGTTATATTTACGCTTTCTGTGTTTGGAAGTGATAACATGGCCAAAACAATGCTATTTAAAGATAATATTCATGTATTCCTTCTCATATTCTTCAAGTCTTAACAGAAAATAAGCCTGGTTTACACCCTGGCCTGGACCCCTCCCTCTTTCCATGTACGGTACCAAAAGGCTAACCTAAACAAAAACATAAGTTCCCTTCTTAGCAGTAACTATACCCTGTTTCAAATATGTAGGCCAAAACTCAGTAAGATTAGGAATAGTGGGCGTACCACTACCAACATACAGCATAACTCATCTATAAAACATTAACCTAACCTAACCAAACAACCTAACCTAACCTAACCTAACCAAACAACCTAACCTAACCTAACCTAGTATATTCATGTAGTACTAGGTTAGGTTAGGTTAATGTTTTATAGATGATTTATGCTGTATGTCGGTAGTGGTACGCCCACTACTCCTAATCTTACCCAAAACTCAACATTAACCTTTATAACTCTCAAACGACTAGAGGTGTGGTGTAGTGGTCTTTCCACGCAGCCACTGGACTGGGTATCTTAAGGTTCCGGGTTCGAATCCTGATGTATCAATGATAAAATAATATTGGGATGGCATTTGTGCTATATTGTACTTGGTATCAGTGCATTACCACAAAGCCAACCGACACGCCATATATAACACCCTCGCTGTCTCCAATATATTAGCATATGCTAATGGGGGCAGTGCCTAGTTAAGAGGGCAAGGATGTAGTATTCGGGCGTACCACACGCCTTGTTTACACTACGCGGACGTTCGCGATCATCCGTCTATTTTGACTGCCGTGGGATACAATAGTAGGTTGAGGTGTTATTATCATATATATTGCCAGCAGAGGGCAAATAACAGAACAAATAGCCATCAAAGTAGACGCGGGAACTTAAACGCGAGCGATCGACCTATGTAAACATCACGACTGTCGGACCGTACGCCTGGATACTACATCATTCCCGTTATGAGCTCCATAGGTGGCATTTGGGAAAGAGAGAGTCCAAGATCGTGAAAGAGGCGGCGAGATAGTGGCGAAGTATTTCTGAGAAGTCATATCTCATATGTTACCTCAGGGCCACGAGGGACCGACCAGTCGTCGTGGTCTACGATGGTAAGGCCACAAACAAGTCGGTTGAAGCGCTCAAACTATCTCAATGTCTCATTCAGTGTCTGGAATATGACCTCCTGGCTTCACCGTGTTGAGCGGTTGAATATACAGGCTATAAGCCTACGTCCGGAAGTAGAAGGTGACAAGCTGGATAGGCCAAAATAAATGAAAAAAATAAAATAATTGGGGTAAGGTCAGCTAGGGAATACGTATGGAAACTTACAGCCCATTTGCACTGAGTTACAGAGGTTACTGGTTAGGGTTCATGATTTCTGGCCTACCTACTTGGATAGGGTATAGGGCACGATAGCACCACCAATTTAACCCTTATATATCTTTATCAGGCATTAATATTAACCTTATATCTGGACAATATTTACGAGCCGCACCACAGCTAGCAGCGCAATCTTAATGGGTGATGGCAAAGTAACAAAGATTAAGAATTTTTTGCATAGCTTTAAACTTCCGGAAATTAATGGGTAATTAATGCAATAATTTCTTATTTTAAACGTTCACCGCCGCACTCATGTTATTGTTGTGAACCTCTCAGCCCTCTCGCTGCCACTCGTTGTCGGAGTAAGGTACAGTAGGGTCTCACATAAAACGAGTTTATGGTCGATAAACGAGGGCGTTTTATGCGATTTCGTTTTATGTGAACACAGCATTTTGGTGGCCCAATATCTTCAATGTTCACTGGAAGCGTAAATTTCCGTCAGGAGCGTACGATATTTCGTACGTTTTGTACGATATTTCGGCGTTCTATATGAAAGCGTACGATATTTCGTACGTTTTGTACGATATTTCGGCGCTCTATATGAAAACTCCTCGGATTTGCCCCACTTTGGCGGCGGACTCGTTTTATGTGATCACATTCGTTCTGATCGAAAATTAAATATTAATATTTTAGGTCGGTCGTTTTAATCGAGACTCGTTTTATGCGAACACGTTTTATGCGGGACCCTACTGTATGTCCAATAGCCTAATACTGTGTTTTTTGCACTGTAACCCAACCAGCGGGGTGTGGGGGCGGCAGCCCCCACCCATAATACAAGTATAGGTTAGGCTAATGTCTCCTCAAAGTTGACTCTATTTCTATTTATTTATCTTGCTCTGTTGCATGTCTGCCTGCCGAGATCGGATCCTCTCCGGGTGGTCGGGGGCCGGGGGAGTACTGAAGGGACCTTGGTGACCCTGGTCTCTTGGTCTTCTCCTGGATGACCTACAATAGATGTGTGTGAATTTGTATTTTGTTTGTGTGTGTTCATTGTTTTTTGTTGTGTGGTTCCTATTCTGGCTGTCTTGAGTCCCCCCCCCCCCCCCAAAAAAAAAGGAAAAGTGGGGATTGGGCCTGAGTATATTGATAGATAGATCTATTGCCTGATGCCGTGATCCCCGAAGGGGTGTCCATGAACGAAATGCCCCCATGCACCTCTGTCCCCAGTCAGTCGACGCTCCTCCTCCCAACCAGCACCGCCTTCATAGGCTTCATTTATATACTTCTTCACTCCACCCTTCCACCTCTCTCTCGGTTTACCTATCCCTCTCTGTAATTCCACCTCGCTCTCATACACCCTCTTGGTCATTCTCTCGCTTCCTATACGTTCCATATGGCTGAACCATCTCAAGGTGTTCCTTTTCACACTTTCCCGCACATCTACCTACACACTACACATCCCTCTTACTTCCTCATTTGTCTGTCTATCCCTCCATGTAACTCTGCACGCACTTCTCAAGTACCGGTAACTCATTTCCACCCCTCTCACTCTTGGTCTGAGTCTCTCCACCAATGTCCATGCTTCGCTTCCGTAAGTCAGTGTCGGGATTACCACACTGTCATGCAAGGACTTCTTCACTTCCATACTGACCACCCTATTTCTTGTTACTGCTTTCAGCGTTCCTACAACCCTCTTCCCCTGTTGCACCGTCTCCCGCACTTCTTCATCCATAGTCCCATCTTTACTCAACACACTGCCCAGATACTTAAATGAGCTAACAATCTCCATTGCCTGACCGTTCAACTTCACCTCACACTCTGTGGTTTCACCCATTTCGAAGACCATAACCTTGCTCTTCCCCGTATTTACCTTCAGATTCCATTTTTCGCACACTGTTCCAAACATATTTCAGGGACATCACACACCCCTGTTTCAACCCAACATTCAGATCAAAGAGCTCGCTCTGCTCATTCTCCATACGTACTGCCGCCTTTGCACCCTCATACATGCTCTTCACTGCTTTCAGCAACTTGCCATCTACTCTGTATATTTTAAGTACTTTCCACATGAAACAATTTATTAGGGAAAATAGGGACCTATACTCACCATATTTTTCTCATTATAGTCCGCATGGAGGAATTTCATTATCGACACTTGAAAAAAAGTTTACACCGAAAAATAACACCAAAATAATAAGTCCCGACCGTAAACAAAGCATTGCGTCCAATGAATCTTTCGACTTGACCTCCTACTTCTTCTTGTTTTGAACGATGCGGTAGGTGCGATCCACCCAATAAATGGCGTGAGCGTTACACACAAAAACGAAATACCGGGAACCTGTTTTTGCCCCTTACAGATCTACATAGCCTAGGCCTATATGAGGATTACAAAAAAATCAAGCGGGGGTGAGGAGGGCAACCCATCGTGTATCCAATTTACCCCACAATTTCCCTATCCTAGGCTACTGTAAAAGCGTGATTCACCCAATAAATGGCGCCATTTGACGCCGTATCTTCAGATTAATGAATAATGGGTAAGTTAATGCAAATCCTCCACTCCAACCATGAAAAACAATAAAACACTATATTCCTTGAAAACAAATATAGGCCTATAGAGAACTTGGTAAGCAGGCCTAGGCCTAAGGCGGCTCTAGCTGTCTTGAATGTTACCTTACATTCTTGCCTTCTTTACCCCTCAATTTCCCTATTCTTCATAGGCTAGCCCTTCCCACTATCGGAGGCCGTGTTGGGATGGACGTAGAGTTCGGGCATACGGTCGTCATTGTTTACATAGGGCGATCGCCGCGGTCGCACTTACGTTCCCGTCTATTTCGACGCTATATTTTCTGCTATTTGCCCCATCATTACTACATGAATACTAGGTTAGGTTAGGTTAGGTTAGGTTAGGACTTAGGTTAGCTTAAAATAGACAGGAACATGATGGGAAAGGTCCGACGCCACTATGCGTAATGTAAACAAAGATGGCGGTACGCCCGCTCACTACATCCTACCCGCCGTGTTTTTAGATTCTTGGAAAATGGGTAGGCTAGGCCTAAATACTAATTTTCATGAAATAATTTTTGAAAGATGTAGCCTAGTTACCGGGTGTACCACTACCGACATACAACATAAATCGTCTATAAATACTTATAATAAAATAAATACTTATAAATCTATAATACTAGGTTAGGTTAGTTTGTTTGGTTAGGGTAGGCTAATGTATTTTTGTTTCCAAAGGCAGTCAAAATAGACGGGAACATGATGGTAAGCATCCGCGTAGTGTAAACAAGACGGGCGGTACACCTGTTAACTACATTCGGTTAATATACAGGCAGGGTGTCAATCCACAAAATATGAATTGTGTTATCATTATGGTTTATTATTTCGTTATCATTATATAATAGCGCGAACGACGGAGAGGCGAGCGCTGATGGCGCGAGCTCTAGGGGGGTCCGGGGGCGTGCACCCCCGTAAAAATTTGAGAATTTAGGTGTCTAAAACAGCATTTCCTGCAATCAAGATGGAAAATATGGAGACCAAAATTGTGACAATTTAGGCCTACTTTTTTGTTTTTTTAATTAGGCTTGGCCTACTGTAGGCAGCACTAGGCTAAGCCTATTCCAAAACTTGAAGAGTAGGCTTAGGCTAGAACCTAGGTTAGCCTAAGCTGACCGTTTTGGTGGGGTCAGTACTCAAGGTATTAGTGAGATGGGTCTATAATTGGGCCTTGTAATTGGGGTTGGGTGTGACAGGGATCTGCCTTGTATGGGCCGATCGGCTTTTTGCAGACTCCCATTTTCTTATGTTCCTAGGCCTAGGCTATGTAGCCTAGTCTTTAAAAGAAAAAAATACAGGTAACAGGAATGTTAGGTTAAATAGGCCTAGGCTTGGCATAGGCTAGCCTAGACTAAAATCCAAAGGTACCGGTAGGTTACGAAACAAAATTGACGATAAAAATATATTAGGCTATACCTATAGCCTAGGCTAGCCTAGGCCTATTCCCACAAGTAGACTAGGCATCGTCATATCTGTAATCTAACCTCCAAGGCTAGGCCTAAATAACACTTACTTGGCAGGCCACTAGCCTAGGCTTAATTTCTTCCATTGTCCACCTACACAATCAGGGTGCCAAAACAGAAAATATCAAGTTCTGGATCTTTTTACTAAGCTTACAAGGATCAACTTGGTGCGGGGGGCACAGCCCCCCGCTACATAACAGGGGGTCCGGGGGCAGGGTGTCAATCCGCAGCAATTTTGTTTGAAGACTTGATAGAATATGAGAAGGAATACAGGATAATTTACATGAACTAGCATTGTTTAGCCCATTTTATCACTTCCAAAGATATAATTTGAACTGTAAGCCAACATTTGATCTTTACAAATACCATAATAAAGGCCAAAAATAATGGACTTGGCTTTGGTTTGACACCCTGCCTGGGGGGCTATGCCGGGGGGCTATGCCCCCCGGCCGCCGGAGAAATTTTGAGATGTGAAGGTAAATATACGCACAATAGGCTACATGCTAAAAATTTATTAAAAGGAATGAATAATATTGTAAGTAAAAGGGATGTTATGTAGGTTTACTGGTGTTTAATCAGGATACTAGGGGAGCTGGCTGCCTGTACTTCAGTCTCAAAGAGATTCACTTCAGGTCCACTAATATGGGCATTGAAAACAGGTTTTTAAATTATTCTTAGCAGTCCCTGTTTTAGTTTTGTAACTTTTGTCCAATAAAGATTTCATGTATATTTGTTGTTTCATTCCAAGAACTATTACATACCGGTACTTAATTTATATCCTTTCATATGATACATGAGTTACTACTAGGCCTATAGAGTACTGGTTAAAATACATACCGGTACCAAGTTTCAATAATAAACTTTGATTAGAACATTTGTTTGTCACTTGTCTATTATTTTCCCTGGGCCGAGTAAAAAATACCTGGGTAGGCTATTCCCATCTCGGGTTACGTCCTAACCTAACCTAACCTAACCCTAATATAATATTATTATAATATACCAGTAGCAGTATAATAAGTTATGTCATAACTTAACATTACCTGGGAAAGAGAGGGCAGGGACCCTGGGTGACCCATAGCATGATAGCGCATTTTAAGACGGTTATTTCTCAGTAAATACTGGTTTCCGAAATTCCGACATTCAATTAAACATCCTACAAGTTCTAACCAGTCCCCTGAACAGTTTTTAATAGGTTACTTGAGGATATTTTCACAGGAGACAGGACCATAGGTAAACATTTATCCTGTATATATATATATATACAGTATATATATATATAGGCTAGGCCTATATATATATATATATATATAGGCTAGGCTATATATATATATATATATATATATATATATATATAGGCTAGGCCTATATATATATATAGCGCAACGGAGCGGCGAGCGCCGAAGGCGCGTGCTTTAAAGAGGTCAGGGGGCATGCCCCCAGGAATTTTTTTGAGAATTGAGGTATTAAAAACAGCCTATCCTGCAATCTATACATCTTGTATATCTCAAGAGTAGCCTAGGCTAGGTTAGCCTAGGTGCCTTGCCTAGCCTTACAAAAAAAAAAAAAAATAAAAAATACCCTAGGCCTACAGGAATGTTGGTCTAGGCTAAGTTTAATATACACTTCCCAGGTCATTTTAACAGTGTTACAGTTCTATTGCTTCTATATATCATATAATACACCATAGAGTACGTTTTTAATAACTAGAAAAAAAGGTCATCTTATAAATAATTACCTTAATAATTAATTGAGGACCTTCGCCGTTCCCGGGTAAAGAGGTGGGGGCTCTGAGTCTTAGCCTACCAGAACCAGATTCCCAGAAATAATGAGAAACTCTCAGTAACGCACAGTAACACTAAAACACTGAACTGAAACAATGGGGGTCTTCTGGAATCTGGTCACCGTGCCCGCACTGATGTAACACTATTTTAAGCATACACACGAATATCACTAGTCAGGCAATAGTCTCCAATATCTAGGTAATTTCGGCCTTATATATGTAAACACTACTGTACTAAAGTCTATGACAGTTTAAAGCACACACAAATGCTATTACAATTACTGTCTACACGAACGTTAAGCAATATGGCGGGACTGGGGAAGAACCCAATATTATTGGAACTGGAATAAACTGATACTGATAACAAGTTATTAGTATCATTTCACGCAAACCTCCCTCCCAGTCTCTGATAGCCTTCAGTTTTAAGGCTATAAATCCTTAGATTATAGAGCACAGTAACGTGTGTATACATGAATGATGTCTATAGGCCTTACAGATTCCGTGTGTGATATAATTATTGATACACAACCCTTATCAAAACTTATATGACGGTATGGGTGATGCGTGTTTTTGTTTTGCGTGCTCTCCTAAGTAGGGTCCATTTACTGTTTGTTTACATTCGTCAACATTATTCTGGGGACAATAATATGAGGCGAATTTCATTTAATATGTCAATATTTACCATTTTAAAATAATTATGTATTAATAGAAGCTATTTAGAGAAACTTTACATGCATTCTTACAATCTATTGTATATTATATGGCACTATACATTATTTTTACAAGAGAGCAAGTTTAGGTGTAGAATATTATCCTTCATCAGTCAGCCATATTGGTTTATACAAGGCGCCAATTTTAAATAACCATATATAAAGGTGTAAGGGGCAAAGATTTACCCAACTATTCGAAGCTTGACGTAAACTATTAGAAATTGACAAATATATCGGAATGAATAGGAAACTATCCCCTTGTGTAAAAAATGAACACTGAATGAGGAAATTGACCACTTGCGAGATTCGTTCTATAAAGAAGTTAGTCTGGAACCCAGATCCAAAAATAAATTGTAGGCCTACAATTATAACCCAGGAACTACTACAAGGCTGATTATGACCGAATCATCTCAAAGTGTTCCTTAATATCACAGTCACACTCTCCAGCACATCCACACCACAATGCTCTCGTACTTAATAATAATAATAATAATAATAATAATAATAATAATAATATTTATTCAGTTAGCAATTTACAGATTTGGTACCACATAGTTTGTTACAAATATGACATGTACCAGCCTTGCATAATTCCAACTAAGGATAGCCCAATAAGGCCGTTAGGCGTATTTCCGTTGGGGTCCTTGATTTGTCTGTCTATCTCCCCAGGTAACCACACGGTACTGCCTTAAAATACTTAAATGAGCTAACAGTCTCCATAATCCGACCATTCAACCTAACCTCATATTCTGTGACCGCACTACAAGTTGTTTGCTGACGACCTCAAACTCTACATCCAGCATCCAAGTAAGTCACCACAATCAAGCTCTCAAGATCTCCAACAAAATATCAACATTTTAGCATCTACATCAGACCCTTGCTTGACTTTGCTTCTCCTGTTTGGAATACTGGTTTTCAAGCCTTCAAGGCGATCTTAATCTTCTAGAGTCTGTTCAACGTCGGTGGACGAAACAAGTAACCAACCACTCAAGTCTCACTTATCATGACCGTCTCTCTACCTTAAACCTGTTTTCAATTAAAGGCAGATTGTTGAGGACCGACCTTATTCAGTGTTACAAAATATTCCATAATCTCTCGCCCATTAAACACCATGACCTGTTCACTATGTCACCCCACCAAGGAGTAAGAGGTCATAAATACAAGATCTTTGTTCCCCACACAGAAACCGAAGCAAGAAAAAGGTTTTTCTCCTATCGTCATTGTTGTTGTTGTTGTTGTTCCCCAAGCTGCCTGGCCGAACAGCCCCAAGGCCCCGAGCAAGGCCAAGGCCATAACCGACCATGAGTGACAGTAGCATTAGATTTGTCATCAGAGAGGTTCCATATTAGTACCAGGACGATTAAAATTGTATCACTTAGCCAAGTTGGCAGGGCCAGGGGCAGGGGGGAATGTGTAAAATAGTCATTGTTGAAGTCAAGTAAACTCGCCATGTGTATGAAGGCATAAACCTCCGCAACACTATAACCTGGTTCTCCAAATATGAACTAAGGTTGGTTCCCTTGTATCCGCTCATGGTTGAGTAAATATGGTGCCCAACTTTCACAAACATACCTGAGTGAGTAGGTTTGAATCCTAAACAGTAATGTTTTGGCCTTTAAAACAGGGTTGCTCACCTGGTAGGGCCGCCAATCGGTAGCGCATGACAGGCCAAGGATTAGGCAGCCCAGGAGATAGCATGACACACCAGTGCTTACCTATGAATTGGTAGTGGGGAAATAAGAATTGGTTTCTTGTGTGGTCCCCACCTCTTAAGACGTGTCAGCCTAAATGTTCTCTATACCAGTGTGTCTGTCGTACCGTGATTTGAATGTGGCTATCGTGGGCGCAGTTACTATCCCGTCTGGGAGTGAGTTCCAGTCATCGATCACCCGGCCTTTTAGTTTTGTTCTCCAGTGGTCCGGTTTCGCTAGTTTCAGTGAATGTCCTCTCAGATTGTTTGTGTTGAGGCAAAAGAATCTGGCGTAAGGGATGTCGTCGAAGCCATGCATTAGCTTATAGGTTTCGATCATATCACCTCTTTTTCTCCGGTCACTGAGTGTCTGCAGTCCCAGTCGCTGACATCTCTCCTCGTAGGGCAGGTGTGTTAGTTTTCAGATACAACATTTGATGTACTGGAGATGCTTGACAATGGGGTGACGGGTAGTGTGTGTCGGACCAATAATATGATGGGGTATCAGGGGTTGAGATGTTGCTTAAAATGGGAAAAGGGATTTTATGGGTTGAAGAGTGAGTTGTGGAGGTGTTGGGTCAATTTAGATTTGAATTGAGCAAGGGAGGGGGAATCAACTATTTCAGCTGGTAGGGAGTTCCACTGATGGATTATACGACAGGAGTGGTAATGGGCTGGTCTATCAGAGTGAGAATTGAGCGATCTCTGCCATACCCATAGCTTACTCCGACTGTTCCTTTTACTTATATATTTTCTAGATCTCAAGTGACGGCGTCTCTTCCGTGGATTGACCTCCCAATCTACCAAGATTGGAAGCCAAAGAGTCACATTTTTCCTTTGCCCCTCGACTTTCTCTTCATAATTGCTGAGGGGCACAGGGCCCTGGGTAGGGCTTTGATTTCCCGGGTTGATTTCCGCAACCTCCTCAGCTCCCCGCCATGGAGTGGCTTCGGTCACCCAGGCTTTATTGTGGTCGGCAGGGAGGGATCTGGTGGGGCGCTCGGTTATGGCCTTGGCCTTGCTCAGGGCCTTGGGGCTGTTTGGCCAGGCAGCTTGGGGAACAACAACAACAACAACAACAACAACAACAGGAGAAAAACCTTTTTCTTACTTTGGTTTCTGTGTGGGGAACAAAGATCTTGTATTTATGACCTCTTACTCCTTGGTGGGGTGACATAGTGAACAGGTCATGGTGTTTAATGGGCGAGAGATTATGGAATATTTTGTAACACTGAATAAGGTCGGTCCTCAACAATCTGCCTTTAATTGAAAACAGGTTTAAGGTAGAGAGACAGTCATGATAAGTGAGACTTGAGTGGGTTGGTTACTTGTTTCGTCCACCGACGTTGAACAGACTCTAGAAGATTAAGATCGCCTTGAAGGCTTGAAAACCAGTATTCCAAACAGGAGAAGCAAAGTCAAGCAAGGGTCTGATGTAGATGCTAAAATGTTGATATTTTGTTGGAGATCTTGAGAGCTTGATTGTGGTGACTTACATGGATGCTGGATGTAGAGTTTGAGGTTGTCAGCAAACAACTTGTAGTGCGGTCACAGAATGTGAGGTTAGGTTGAATGGTCGGATTATGGAGACTGTTAGCTCATTTAAGTATTTTAACCCTCCAGCCCCGGCTACGCATTACATAAATATTGCCCGAAACGCGGGTGTTTTGGCCAAAAAACGTCTAGGCTAGGCTACCGCATCATTGTTATGCTGACTGCTTCCCGCATTCCCGCGCATCCCCAAGCGTAGCTGTGTTATTTACCTGTAGAATGGCATTAAGTAGAGCTCTCTAAGTCAAGTGGTTGATTTGTGATGATGATTTCATTGGAGATAACTTTATAGCCAAAACAGCCACTTTACACTACTTTTCGATACTTAACAACAACATACAGGCACACACGAACAAGCGACGCTCTCCTTCTTGTGGCCGGAGATGCGGGGCGTCGGTCCAGCCGGCTGTTGTTTACATGCGTCGGACCGACGCCTCACACACCAAGGTCACAGGCTTTCAACCACTGGTACAATGTTGTACCACCCGGGTTCCTCGGGGCAAAACTTAATGGTACACACGTGTACCATCCGAGTTTGAAGGGTTAAGGCAGTACTGGTACCGTGTGGAGTTACCTGGGGAGATAGACAGACAAATCAAGAAGTACGAGAGCATTGTGGTGTGGATGTGCTGGAGAGTGTGACTGTGATATTAAGGAACACTTTGAGATGATTCGGTCATAATCAGCCTTGTAGTAGTTCCTGGGTTATAATTGTAGGCCTACAATTTATTTTTGGATCTGGGTTCCAGACTAACTTCTTTATAGAACGAATCTCGCAAGTGGTCAATTTCCTCATTCAGTGTTAATTTTTTACACAAGGGGATAGTTTCCTATTCATTCCGATATATTTGTCAATTTCTAATAGTTTACGTCAAGCTTCGAATAGTTGTTGGGTAAATCTTTGCCCCTACACCTTTATATATGGTTATTTAAAATTGGCGCCTTGTATAAACCAATATGGCTGACTGATGAAGGATAATATTCTACACCTAAACTTGCTCTCTTGTAAAAATAATGTATAGTGCCATATAATATACAATAGATTGTAAGAATGCATGTAAAGTTTCTCTAAATAGCTTCTATTAATACATAATTATTTTAAAATGGTAAATATTGACATATTAAATGAAATTCGCCTCATATTATTGTCCCCAGAATAATGTTGACGAATGTAAACAAACAGTAAATGGACCCTACTTAGGAGAGCACGCAAAAAAAACACGCATCACCCATACCGTCATATAAGTTTTGATAAGGGTTGTGTATCAATAATTATATCACACACGGAATCTGTAAGGCCTATAGACATCATTCATGTATACACACGTTACTGTGCTCTATAATCTAAGGATTTATAGCCTTAAAACTGAAGGCTATCAGAGACTGGGAGGGAGGTTTGCGTGAAATGATACTAATAACTTGTTATCAGTATCAGTTTATTCCAGTTCCAATAATAATGGGTTCTTCCCCAGTCCCGCCATATTGCTTAACGTTCGTGTAGACAGTAGTTGTAATAGCATTTGTGTGTCCTTTAAACTGTCTTAGACTTTAGTAGTGTTTACATATATAAGGCCGAAATCACCTAGATATTGGAGACTATTGCCTGACTAGTGATAAGTGATATTCGTGTGTATGCTGACCTGAAAATATAGTGTTAAATTTATCAGGGCGGGCACGATGACCAGATTGAGATTCCAAAAGTCGACCCCATTGTTTAATTGTTAATTTGATAGCCCTAGCCCCTAAAGGCGGCTGATAAGTGATATTCGTGTATGCTGACCTGAAAATATAGTGTTAAATTTATCAGGATTATCAGGGCAGGCACGATGGCCAGAACCAGATTGAGATTCCAGAAGTCGACCCCATTGTTTAATTGTTAATTTGATAGCCCTAAGGCCCTAATGGACTGTGTAAATTGTTAAATTTGTAATGTCTGAATGTCAGTGTTTTAGTGTTACTGAGATTTTCTCATTATTTCTGGGAATCTGGTAATTCTGGTTCT
This sequence comes from Paralithodes platypus, assembly GCA_032716605.1. NCBI lineage: Eukaryota > Metazoa > Arthropoda > Malacostraca > Decapoda > Lithodidae > Paralithodes > Paralithodes platypus. Next base: position 65,658,593 of record CM064582.1, read on the forward strand.
GGTAGGCTCAGACTCTCAGAGCCCCCACCTCTTAACCCGGGAACGGCGAAGGTCCTCAATGCTCAACTCAATTAACTCCCCCAGACATATTATGTTCCAGTAAGTCCGAGGAGGCGGGAGCCCCAGGATCATTGCCACTGCCTCGCACTACACTCACAACACTGCGGCCGGTAGAATTATCGCAGGAGGCTGAGGTTGCCACCAACGGTTTTATCGTATGGTAACTTATCGGACTTACTGAGCTCATATGACGCAAAATTGCGTTATAAACTTATTGGAGAGGTATAGAGATAAGTCCATATGACGCGATTGCGTCATATGAGTTTTTGGTGGACTTATTCATATGACGCGATCGCATCATATATGTCGCAAGGAGTTAAGGTAATTATTTATAAGATGACCTTTTTTTCTAGTTATTAAAAACTTATTCTATGGTGTATTATATAATATATAGAACTTAGAAGCAATACTGTGGACAGTGTGGTCCGAGTGGACTGTGGACTGTGGACACCCTTAATTCCAAAAGTGACAAGTCTGAAACAAAATCTGGGGGGGGGCCCCCCCCCCCACCCCAATCACTTTGGCAATTAGGCACTCCAAATTCTTGTGAAGTTGTTTTCTGTAACATTAATACAAACCCCCCCCCAAAAAAAATTATACATTATACAAAAAATTAATTTGCGTTATCACTCAAAAAAACGGCGTCATTTGACACCCTGTATACAGGAGACGCAACAATATAGGTAGCAAATTTCTAATGGTAGTTTTGGGTTCCTATCATCATATGCTTCATTTATATATACTTTTTATCCAGGGGGTAAAAAAAAAAAAAAAAAAAAAAAAATTTTTTTTTCTTTGATTTTTTTTTTTTTTTTATTAACCTAACCAAAAAACCTAACCTAACCTAACCTAAATGTATTTGGGGGTTAGGAGGTTAGGAGGTTAAGTTAGGTTAGGTTAGGTTTGGTTTTTTGGTTAGGTTAGGTTAGCCTAATGACCAAAACAAAAATATCCCAAGAAAAAAAATGAAAAATCTTTTTTTTTTTTTTTTTTTCCTGGGATAAAAAGTAGGCCTAGGCAATATAGAAATAAAGCCTAGGCCATGATGGCTATGATGATAGGAACCCAAAACTACCATTAGAAATGTGCTACCTATATTGTTCCGTTCCTGTATATTAACCCTACATTCTTGCCATTAATGTTATTAGGCCTATACTGTAGAAAGCTTAGGCCTAGCCTAGGCCTAAACCAAAAAAATAACAAATCCAAAAAAACAACAAAATTGAAAATCGCTCTGGTGCGTCTCTTAAATATTAACCTTATATCCTTTATCAGACATTAATAATCAATAAACCAATACAACAAGATCAAGTAAAAGGAATAATATAAATATTTACCTCTTCTTCTTCTTGTTGAGGATATAGGGTAGTGAAGCTGTGAAGCTTATGTCACCCTATCCGGGCGGAAAGGACCCCAGGGTGGAGAGGTTTCACAGGGAGGACGGGGACATCGTAGATTTCAGGGGAGGGCACCCATGCCCCGCAGGCGACGGAGACGCCCCGCCAACCTCAGGAACTTCTTCGTTAGCAGGAGGACCTTGGATTTAGTAGCCTCCGGTACCCAAACACCAGCTAGCAGGACGGGGAGGGAGAAGTCACTGACGCCAAGAGCTGTGAGAGCAGATGTGAGAGAGATCCTGGCTGAGTAGTAACGGGGACAGCTGAGAAAAAAGTGGAGGATGGTTTCATCCACAGAGTGGCACCAGGGGCAGGAGGGGCTAAGGGCCAGGTTGATCCGGAAGAGATGGCCGTTGAGGGTAATATTTACCTCGCTAGGAGCCAAAATAGAGCACAAAACACAGGTAAGTTCAGTTGCTGGTCGGGAAGCTATGCCTCTGCAACGGCGCCTCCCGGCTTCCGTTTTGTCGTGTTTTCAGTTTTCTAATTTAACAGTAAAATATATTATGTGCTATGTGCTATTTCTTCTTACTTGCTCTTCTTTCTTCTTGCTTGTCTTCTTGGTTGTTGATCTTGGTTCTTGTTTCTTTTTACGTCTTTATATTTTTATTGTGGTTTCTTCATGTATTGTTTCTGTGTTTTTCTCTTTTTCTCCAAAAACTATATATTGCCTTTTTTACCCTATCTATGCTATGGCTACTAAACATGAGATAGGGAAGAACAGCGTGAACAAAAGGAACGAAGGAGATGAGGCCCTACAAATAATAACAACCACTGCCACCAAGACAATTAAGAGGGCACAAGAGCCTCCTCATCACGCTTCGCTCGGGTCGCATGTATTACCCAGGAACTTCCCCCGACCCCAGGAAAGAACATACCTGTGAGGACGTCAACAGAAAATGATGCACAAACCAGAGATGGCCAATCAAGACATCGTGGGGAAAGAATAGTGCATACAGCTCAACACACCACGCGTCCTTCTTGCCCCGAGATACACCACTGCCGTGGCGCGGATTCCCAGGATTCCCAGGTCGACCACAGTCGACCCAGACCCTCCTCCAAGCACAGCCGCCCCTCTAGCCGCGAAATTCCCCACCGAGGAGAACGACGGAAATGTACATACGACTACCTCAGCCCACCTCATCATCAGTAGAGTTGGAAGGATATCAATACCACACACAGTGGTGGGCGTGGGCGCGCCGATTTGGCGCTCTGCGCTCTGCGATCCGGTGCGCACTATCAATATAGAGGAGCGCGGAGCGAGGAGCGGCAAAAATCTGAACTCGGAGTGCAGGCACGGAGCGCAGCTTGAATTTCGCGCTCCTTTCTGGTGCTCCGGAAGCGATTTTTCCTGTCAACAACAGGTTCAAGAACGTCATTATCGTGTACAGTCATCGTATGGTGTTACTCATGGTGTTAGTGAACTGTGATACAGTGATACTATGATAGTGACAGACTGACAGTGTTACAGTTGTTAACTTGTTACTGACTTTTTTTGGCTTTTGCTAACACTAAGTAAACCTTACGGGCAAGTTACGGCTTACGAAGGGGCCTAAGGGTAAGTCTGGCAGTGGTATAGCCCGAGCCTGTCTGACTGTCTGAGTGTCTGGGGACAGCTTGGATGGGTCCAGTACCGGAGTACCGGCAGACTCGGCAGTACACAGTCAGTAAGCCTTAAAGCCAGGCTCAGCATAATTAATCTGAGTGGCAGTGCGCCTACTACGCCTACTACTACAGCTACAGTAGCACTAGCTAGCTACTACTAGTAGTGCAGGTTCTAGTGACCTGGAGCTGGTGCAGGACGTGGAGCCTCAGCCCAGAACTTTCAGAAGGGCCAGAAGTGAACCATGTCTGACCACAGTGAGGAGGAGGGTCACGAGGGTGACGGCCGTGAGGAGTCTGACGACGGCGACCACCCCAACCCGGCCGTTGGCGTTGTCAGCGCTGTGGTTGATCTCAAAAGCCACCTTCAAACCCTGGAAAGGTAAGAACCTGGCCAGTGCCAGAGTTTTTTTTTTTTTTTTTTTTTGCTAAATCTATCAAGTTGGGTGAGAAAGGAAGGATAATGGTAAAAAAAACACTCCCCTTGTCCATTTTCGCCAGAAATCAGGTCTCCGATAGTCGCGAACGTAGCTGAAAAGAGTAAAAAAACACTAGACTTCAGAGACTTTTATCATTATATGGTATCGATACTATCGGAATGTTACTTGAATGTATGGGTGGGAGGGTGGTTTGGGGGATGGTGGGGGGAAGGTAGAAGGGTAATTGTCTAATTGACTCGTGTTACAGATATGAAGCCGATTGGTGAGGTCGTTTCGCCACCACGGATTTTCCTTTTTTTTCTTGTTTTCCTTTCTACGCTGGAAGTGGGTTGTGGGAGGCAGTTGGGGGTGTGGTGGAGGGAAGGCAGAAGGGTAAGGCACTTGTCACACAGGCAGTATCGTAACCAATGAGGTTTAGTTTTCCGAGTGACGTATCTGCTACTGCTGAAGGCCCAAAACACGGTTAAAGTTTTCAATTTCATCTTTGCCTAGTACTTGCGACACCTCGGTTGGGTTACCTTCTTAGGAAGGTAATCAAGTCGTACCCCACCTGCTCGTGGTGACCTCGCAAACACCCATTTCTATTTATTTTTTCCATTTATTCTTTTTTCAAGATAGGGTGACACAAACGGGGGCGGCGCTACCTGGGTTTATCCCAGGTAGTAGTTTAATTTTACTGTAATTTTATTAAGTGTTTTGTATATTTTTAACTGTAGGCTACATAAATATAAACAATGGCTGGCCAAGGCAAACGGAGGCAGAGTTTATTGGGAGATGAAGAGAGCTATGAATTTGAGGGATTTCTGGCAGAGGGTAATGAAGTGGAGGATCAATTGACTGTGGTGAAGAGACAGATGATGGGTCTGTTAAGATGGAAGGGAGTTATGGAGAATTGGAGGAGAGATATAGGTGTGAAGGTGGAGTCACTGACAGAAATTTGTGGAGCCAGTTCAGTAGCAACTGCAGATGGGCCATTAATTGCTAACCTAGATACTGTGATAAGGAAAGTAGATGAGCTGGAGGCAGAGAACATGGCACTCAAGGAGCAGCTAAAGGAGTATGAGGGCCATTTAAGTGAGAAAGTAAAGGGAGTAATAAGTGAGGAGAAAAATTAGTGGACAAGGGTGGGGAATGCTAAGGTGGATGCATTGGAAGAAATCATGAAGGAGCAGGTGGAAGAGAGAGAAAAAGAAAAAAGAGAGTTTGAGAAGAATGTAGTGCAGGTTTTGAAGAGCAAGGAAAAGGTAGTGAGGAAAACAGTAGATAGAGGTAAAAGCATAATAATTTTTGGAGACATTGAAGAACATTTAGCAGATATGAGGGAAAGAAGGGGAAGGGATGAGGACAAAGTAAAGAAAATATTGGAGTGTCTAGACGAAGGCTGTGATTGGGGGAAAGAACTGGACGAAGTAAGACGGCTAGGAAGATATAAAAAGGGTGAGATGAGACCGATAAAAGCAGAGTTTAAAACTAGGTCAGTGGTTGAAGCATTAACCATTGTAAGCTGGAGGCTAAATAGTTGTACTGGAATGAAACATATTAGGGTGAAAAAGGACTTAAGCATAGAGGGAAGGGAAAAGTTGAGAGAAGTTCAAGCAAGGGCTGACGATGAAAATCGAAAATTGTCAGATGAGGAGAAAAGGATTTTTTTTTTGGAGAGTAAAGGAAGGGAAACTAAAGAAGTGGTACACTCAGAGTCAGAAAGAACGGAAAATACGAGGAGAAATGAACAAGGAGACAGTGAGTCAGGTAGTGGATCAAATCGGGGACAAGGAGATAGTGAGGGAGGAGCAGGAGATAGAGACAGTGAGTCAGGTAGTGGATCAAACCGAAGACCGAGAGATGGTGAGGGAGGAGCAGGGGATGGAGACGGTGAGTCAGGTAGTGGATCAGCCCGAGGACGGAGAGATGGTGAGGGAGGGGCGGGAGATTGTGTAGGGGGGGGGGAGGAGAATAGAAATAGCAGGGAATGTGGAGGTAGGTCAGGGAAGGGATGGAGGAGGAGGTGAACCTGATAGGAGGCAGGGAGGGAAGAGAAACAAGGAGGAGGATTCCAATATACTGTGCTACTACACTAATATAGATGGAATAAACAGTAAAAAGGTAGAATTGGATGATATATTAAGAAAGGATCAACCACAGATAGTCTGTTTGACGGAGACAAAGCTGAACCAGGACTTTGACAGCAATATAGTGTTTAGTGAAGGATATAATATATGGAGATATGATAGAAAGGGAAAAAGGGGAGGTGGAGTGGCAGTATTAGTTAAGAACCCTATGACAGCAAAGCAAGTGGAGTTAAATAATGACAAGGCAGAAATAATGGCAGTTGAACTCAATGATATAGAAGGAAAAAAGCTAGACATAGCAGTAGCTTACATGCCACCAAAGACCAGAGCATGGAGGGAGTTGGAGTTTGAGGAGATGGTCGAGGATATGATTCAGTCGTTGAGAAGATTGTTTTTAAGGAAGAATCGATTGATCTTGGTAGGAGATTTCAACTGTAGTGAGGTTGATTGGGAATCGGGAGATGCAGGGCCAAATCAGAGATCTTGGGGAAGTCGGCTAGTGGAGTTGGTTACGGAAAATGTACTTGCACAACATGTGAAGGAAAATACAAGAATGAGGGGTAATAACGAACCTTCTAAACTCGATCTGATTTTTACAAAGGATCCTCACGAAATTAGTGATATAAACTATCTATGTCCTGTAGGTAAAAGTGATCACCTATTACTAAAATGGAAGTTGACCTCGAGTAATGCCAATAGATTAGACAATAGCTACATAAATGACAGATTAAATTATAGTAAAGCTGATTATGTATCCTTGAAAAGATATTTAGAGGGAGTAGATTGGGATCTTATTTTGAAGGAACAGGACGTACAAGGTAAATATAGTAGATTCCTCGAAATTTATAGAGTAGGAACCAATCTGTTTGTCCCAAGATATAAAACTGGAAATTTTACTAAGCAGAAAGATTGGTTTAATTTGAAATGCAAAAGAGCTTTGGGTAGGCGTGATGCAGCTTGGGCTAAATTAAGAAGAAGGAACACTGAGAGTAATCGGAATAAATATAAACAGGAGAGGAATAGATATGTTAACATAATTAGGCAAGTTAAAATGAACTATGAGAAGAACATAGTAAATAAATGTGAAAGTGACCCTAGATTATTTTATAAATATATAAACAGTAAGTTGAAGGTAAAGAAACAAATTACTAAATTAAGAGTTGATGCTAGGACGTATGAAAATGTATCGGACATGTGCGAGGTAATGAATAACAAATTGGGGTCAGTTTTTACTAGAGAGGAAGGTTTTGACGAACCACAGGCGGGAGTACTGGAGTGGTCTTAGTAAGATTGAAATAACTAGAGATAAGCTGTTATCTGCGATGAGAGGACTTGAAGTAAGGAAAGCTATGGGACCGGATGAAGTGTCTGTCTGGGTTTTAAAGGAGTGTGCAGAGCAATTAGTGGAGCCAGTGAGGGACATAATTCAAGCTTCCTTAGATAAAGGACAGGTTCCTGTTGAATGGAAAAGAGCTAATATCATTCCGATATACAAGAATGGAAACTCTGAGGACCCTCTAAACTATAGACCAGTTTCACTTACTAGTATTGTATGCAAGATTTGTGAAAAGCTAATTAGGAAGAGATGGATGAAAATGTTGGAGAGAAAGAAGCATACAGTACATCAGCGCCTCGTAGCGGTCGTTGAGTGTACTATTCTACCCTCGCTTTTCGGGTTCATGTTCACTTTAATGACCCTTAACGTAACTTGGGGGGGGGGGGGATGTACTGTATGCTTCCCGCGTGATGCATTGTGTTTCTTTTCCCTTTTTTGCGTGAACTTTTGTTTTATTTTGTTTTTCGTATGACTGCGTGTCAAAGTTTTACAAGACTTGATCATGAAGTTTCTCTGGATTCTGCTTTTGTGAGAGCATAGGGCATACAGCCTTTATTCTCTTTCAAACTTGCTGCTTTGGTCTCAACTGACCTATATAGGCCCTTCTGACTTGTTTTTCAACATGTCCATAGTTGGTAGTCTTGTAATTCATCGCCTGGCTCACCCTTTTGTCAGTTCCTTTTCGTTTCCCCGGGCCTACTTGACTCGAGGATACATGTTTCTGGTAACAGTGTCAGTCGCCCCCTAGGCTAACCTAACTTTTATTTTATTCCTTTAAATAATCACATAATTAAGCATCTTGAGAATAATAAATTAATCAGTGATAGGCAATATGGTTTTAGACGATGTCGATCAACTGCAGACATTCTTTGCCTTCTTACGCATCAAATCAACCAAGCTACAGACCAACATGGTGAAACACATACAATAGCACTGGATATATCAAAGGCATTTGATAGAGTCTGGCATCAATCCTTATTGTCGAAGATGTCACACTACGGCCTTGCATCATTAGTTCCACTAATTTCTTCTTATCTTCATAACAGAAAAATATGTGTAATGGTAGATGGCCTTTATTCTCAATTTCACTCAATAAATGCTGGTGTTCCCCAGGGATCAGTTTTGGCCCCAATTCTGTTCCTCATTCATATCAATGATCTCATATCTACCACTCATAATCCAATACATTCCTACGCAGATGACGCAACACTCCACAGTTCCTTCACATTTACCAATTCTTTCACCCAACCCGATCTTATAAATTCAAAAATAAACACTGCAATTTCTCTGAACCAGGACCTTTCTAGAATTAATGGATGGGGACAAAAGAATCTAGTTTCCTTTAATGCACAGAAAACCAAATACATTCAATTTTCTAACCGACAGAATCTCACTGACTCCCATATATTTTTTAATGATGTAAATATTCCCACTTCCCCTAGTATTGACATTCTCGGTGTAACATTAACTACTAACTTGAGCTGGACACATTATGTTAGAAGCATTGCTAAGAATGCCTCTAAAAAACTGGGACTCCTGTACAGAGTTCGAGAATTCTTCACTGACGAGCAGTTGGCCGTAATATATAAAAGTCATGTGCGTTTCAGATTGATTACTGTTCACCTCTGTGGGGTGGAAGTGGAGTGGTTGCATTGAGGCAGTTGGACAAAATTCAAAATAAAGCTATTAGATTAATCAATAACCCTGCAATCACACAAGACCTTCCTACATTATCCATACGAAGAAACGTTGCATCCCTTGCATTATTCTACAGATATTTTCACAGCAATTGTTCCGAGGAACTTGCTTCAATTGTGCCGCCTCTCCACATCTTTCCCCGTAGAACTAGGGCAGCTGAGAGCGCCCATGAATTTACACTTTCTCCTCCACAATGCAGAACTTCTGCTTATCAGAATTCATTTATCCCCAGAGCTACTACTCTTTGGAATTCACTTCCCTCGAATTGCTTTCCACAAACTTACAATTTACAAATGTTTAAATCCAGTTGTTACAAACATTTTATGAATAGAGGATGCCTTTAGGCACATGGACCTTTTTGTTTTATCTGTGTTTTTCCTTCCTCCGTTCATTGTCTCTTAAAAAAAAAAAAAAAAAAAAAAACGTAATTGTGGGGATTCTCAGGCAGTGTTTAGCTTTGTTACTAGGTTCTTTCACTCAGGGATTGACGCTGCCCTAGTGTTTTATCTTTTTCTGTGTTTTTGTGTAACTAAGCTAGGCCTGTTTTTTACCTTGAGCAGACCGCCGTCGGAATGGGCCACACAGGTCCTTTCCTTCTGTTTTCCTCTTGTCTCAACTGACTTGGAGGTCTCGGTCTCGTCGCTCTTGTTAAAATTCTCGCTTTTCTTACATTTTAACTGTTTCTGTTCTTCCCCTGCCTGTGTTTACTTGATCATAGGGGGGGGATGTCTGGAAACTGAGTAAGGGCCCCGCTCACAGGGAGGATAAGCTTGGACAAGTTGACTCGACATTCGTGTTTACACGTTTTTTCGCCACACAGGCGGGGGTCTTCAGGTGTCCTCAGCTCCTTCATCTTTTTTAGTTTCCGCTATACAAGCGAAATTCTATTTTTGATGTACCCTGTGCCATGTCAAGTAATTGGGCACATAGCCTTTTACCTTGGTTATTTTTGTTGGCGCCCTGTTATACCCCTTTTAAATGTACCTGGACAGGGCTCCTTGGACACTGCTACTTGGCTGTTTCCTCTCCCTTGTGTCCTCCTTCTGTACCTAGTTTCTGCCCTACAGGCGGCCTCCTAGTGTACTAGGTGGACCCAAGGACCTCTTGAAAAGTCCTAGGACTCGACCCAAAGTGGCGATTGTCCTATGTGTATTGGATTCCCTCCCCTCCCCTATTTCCACTGATAGGGTACTGTTGGGTTGCTCACACTTGACCTTTGTCCTTCCAGCTGGTGCCCGCTCTACTGCTGGCCAGACCTACACCGCCACCGCTTCGCCCCCTCCTCCCTCCGCTCTCCCAGATGGTTCTCAGGTATTTTGGATGGGGTCTCTTTTCCCCAAAGAAATTGGACCTGTTTACCAGGGTTGGGTCTTGCCAAAGAGGCTTGTCCCAGCCCTGGTGTTTATGGTCTACTGTGTGGGTGTTTTTTACTTGACTTTCCTTGTTATCTTTGCTACTTGGCATCTTCCTGGATATTGTCTTACTTGGGTTTCAAATGCTATTTTGGCTATACTGCCTCATACTTTTACCCTGTCTCACCTCCACTAGTGTGTAACGCTCTCCCCCATTTTTCAGTGCCGTACTGCCGGCTCCTCCCTGCTTCAGCCTGACATGCAATCGGTCGGCCATGCTGGACCATCGGGGGTGCTGCCTCCACACGGCCTGCTACGGCAAGGATATCTACGACTCCCGCCGATGTGAAGTTTGTCTCTCCGTCCCTTCAACTCCTGGAATCGAACCCTGCATCGGAGGCAGGCCGACAGGCCAAGAGGTCTCTCTGTTACTCATGGGATATCATCTCCCGTTACGTGCAAGTAGTCCTGCACAGGGCTCCTTCCTTCCGTGACGATGACGTCCGGGTTTTGTTGGGGATACGGCCTTCATCTCCATCCAGCGGTTGAGCTCCCCAGGGAGGTTGCAGGGTCCCACGACCTTCCGGGCGATTTATCGTCCTGTCCTCCTGCTGTCCTACGCCTCTCTACCGCCCTACGGGAGCTCTCCCTGCCCAGGGTGGAGTTCTTGTTCCACCCCACTTATGCAGATGATGGGTTGGGACCGGCCCGGTCGTGCCTCTTCCTGCCTCCCTACCTGCCACGGGTATGGGCCTCTTCCCTTTGGCGTCTCCTGCTCCGGTGGTCCCTGCGACGCGTCCTGGACAACCTGTGTCGGCACACATTCCCTTGACAGGTTGATTCGACATTCGTGTTTACACATGCTTTTTCGCCACACAGGCGAGGGTCTCATGGTGTCCTCTGGCTCTTCATCTTTTTCTAGAATTCCGCTCTACAAGCGAATTTTTCTACTTTTTGATATACCCTGTCTCTGTATCTGGGAATCGGCCACATCGCCTTTTTTCCTTGGTTCTTGATGAAGTTGGTGCCCTGTCTAAAGTTTGAATGTATGTACGGTCCTGGATATGGCTACTTGGCTGATTTCCTATTCTCTGTTTCCTCCTGCTGTGCCTCGTTTCCGAACTACAGGCGGCCTTCTAGTGTACTAGGTGGACTCGGGGACCTGTTGAAAAGTCCCAGGACTCTGCTCACGTGGCAATTGTCCTGTGTGTCTTGGATTCCCCCTCCTATTTGTACCAATAAGGTGTCGGGTAGCTCACACTTGACTTTTTACTGACAGGAAGGTTAGGCCTTGACTCCACGTTGTGTTTACACACGTTTTCCGCCAATCAGGCGGGGTGTCCTCTGCCTCTTCCTCTATCTATAAAAATCTGCTCCCTAGGTGGATTTTCTACAATTGGATGTACCCTGTGACCTGTATCTAACCAGGAATCGGCCACGTGTCTTTTTCCTCTGGTTATTTATGCCCTTTGCATTCATCTGCACCCAGGGAACGGCTGCTTAGCTGGGTGCCCCCCCTTGATATGTCCTCTGTTTCCTTCTGTGCCTCTAATTCGCTCCACAGGCGGCCTCTTGCTCCTAGATCGACACAGAGACTCGCTGAACGGTCCCAGGTCTCCGCTCACGTGGCGTTGATCCTGTGTGTATTGGATTCCCCCCTTTCTTCTTTGAAATTTTACCGACCATCCCCACCATGGCCGACGTCCGCAGCCACCTCCTCCTGCCGGACCTTTTAAGTCCGGGACTGACGTTCCTGGGGGTGGCTTGGCAGGAGGCTTTCTTGCTTGTGCTAAGCGGCACATGGGACTGACGTTCCTGGGGGTGGCTTGGCAGGAGGCTTTCTTGCTTGTGCTAAGCGGCACATGGGACTGACGTTCCTGGGGGTGGCTTGGCAGGAGGCTTTCTTGCTTGTGCTAAGCGGCACATGCTCCGCACAATGGGAGATCGTGGCGAAGCCCTCGTCATCCTCCTCCAACCATGCGAGTGGAGGTCCGTCGCCGGCAAGGAGCCCTGAGCCTGGGGCTTGGGCTATGGGATGGGCGTTGTATACGCTCCTCCCGTGGCCGTTCGTACCCGGTTTGCCGTTCCGTCCTGTGGGTGGACTATGCTGGCAAGTTCCGGGACCCTCGTCCTACGCTCCCTTGCTTGGACGGGAAGGGGACAAGCCGGAGCGTGAGGCCCGCTCTCCGTTTTCGTCAGGACGGCCAGGTGGACGGGGGTTGGCCGTGGTAGTTCCTTGCTCCATGACAAGTTAAGGGAGGCTCTGCTCCGCACAACGCGTAGCTCCTCCTGGCCAATACCCTCTCCCCTCACCCGGCCGTCTCATTGACTTGGTGGTGCACCTGACGCAAAGCGCCCGCACCGACTTCTCCCGCCCCCACTTCCGGCACTAGCCACGCCGGTCGTGGGCACGACGGTGGTATAGAAGGGTCTGGCCTGGAGGTGGAGATATCAACCTCCTCTCGGGCGCCCTCCCCGTCATCGACGCAGTGTCTCAGGAGGTGGCCCAGGTAATCCGGTCCATGTATGGGGGAGGTGCCGTCGCGATAATATCTTCTCCATACTTTGTGTCCTGGACACACTCGCTGTAGTCGCCCGTGTCGCAAGCCTGGGGTTCACAATCGCAATTTAACAAGGCGGGCCTCCCACCTTCACACTACCGGCCATGCAACCTACACAGTGCTCCTGTTCCCCGGAGTCGGGTGTACCCGTCAACACTTCGCGTGTCGTGTTCTGCGCGTTCTCGTTCACGAACGTGTTCTGTGTTTTTTCCCGGCTGAGATCTTTACCTTGGGCGGCACTCACTGTGCCTTTAGGCCAGCTCGGACTCGACCACCTTGTTCTACTGGTCCCCAAACACTTCCCTGTATCGCCCCACCCTTACTGGCTGTGGCCGGTACCGTGCTTGCTACATATGAGACTATCACACTGGGTCGCTCAGGGCTCGCTCGCTGCAGCGGTGCCCTGGACTGCTCCCCCGGTGGCCATCTGGATAGAAACAGATGCGTCGTGTGAGGTGGGGTGGGGCTCCAGATCTAACATGGGTCATCGCCACCACGGCAAGTGGTCAAGGCTCTTCGCTTACGTGTCTGGGCCATGATCCTGTTGGTACCGTTCTTCTTCATGCGGGATCGCTGTCTTGCCCTAGTGGGCATGTCGGTGGCCTTTCGGTTGGTCATCTTATCCGCTGACGCCTTCGGCACGGACTGGAGTGGGTGACAGTCGGTGTCCACATTGCCTCCGCCCGTCGCACTCCTCATGTGCTACGTCCTCCACGGACTGGGATTGTTCTGGCGCAGGGTTTGGTTGATCGCGCCCATGTGGCCAGCCCATGCTTGGTACGCTCCGCCATACATACGTGTACTGGTTTCCCGTCATTTTTCCGTTAACATGCACTACTGTCGGTTAGACAATTGGCCTATGGAACAATAACGTCCTGCCCCAACACTGCTCCAACATGTAAACACTGTTGCCGCCGCAAGTGTGGTGCCAAACAGCTGAAACGATGGTGTCCGTGTTCCATTTCCCTCCCTGTCTCCGGCTTCCTCTTGGGCTAGATTGGAGACCTAGGGACCTTGTTGGCATTCGTGTCGTAAATGTTTGTGTGGCAGGGTGGTTGCCACCATTTGACCTCGGCTTGGCTGATATGCTTCATCGGCGCTGGCTGACGTCTCCATGGAGGGGTTGTCTTATTGGATTGGGTTTCCTAACTGGCTCAATGACACTGAGCGCACAGCTCCCTCGGTTGCGTTCGTGTTCCGTTACCTTCATCACTGGTTTGGGACACTCGCCGACATGTACAGTACTACATCTTTCGAGGCCGCCTGCCCGCTCTTGGGGTACCCTTAGAGGCCTTGACGGGGCTGGTGCTCCCTCACAAGGGGTGTCATATTTCTGAAGACCTGCTTTAGGCTCCGTCCGCCCCCATGCTGGATACTGGCTCGGTGGTCTCTGGCGAGGGCTCTTGGGTTCCTTGCCTCATCCGCCTATGCCACTAGCCCAATCCCTGTTCTACTGCTCGACGAAACAATTTTTCTTCTTGTTTTGTCAACAGGGGTGTGGGTATCAGGGTTTGCAACCATAGCCAGGGCTCCTTCCCTCGGGTTCGTCACTTTGACCCCTTCTGTTCGTTTTGTAGACTCGTATGGAACTTCTGCTATGCCGGATTCACGCCCTGTTTGCTTCTGTGTGTGCCACTGTGCCGGGACGGGCTTCGGTGTGCATGCTGTGGGCCTACATTTCCGTCATGTTCTTGGAGACGGTAAACCTCTTACAGAGGGCTCTGCTCATATACCTTCCACTTTTACAGCCTTGCTATCTCACTGACATGACCGACACAGGGTTATGGTCCCCCCGCAGTGCATCTGTCTCTTCATACCTCTCCATGCCCACGGCCAGGCTTAGTATGCCTTGGGTCGCGTTAAATCAACGTGTCCCCTGCTTCATCTTCCATCCTGATTCTATTCATACTGTATTCGTCCCATACTGTATTTTCTTCCTTTCCCTGACAGGGGGGGGGGGGGGGGGGCTTTTTGTATGCTTGTACAAAGCCTTTCTTTCAATACATGTCTGTTTAGTATTGAGGATGTAGCTCTTACGGTTTTTACATTATGACTACACTGTCTATGGGTTTTGCCTTGGTATGCTTATTAGTGGAGCAGATAAATGCAAAAATACCCCAAAATAGTTCACTTAATCATGCAAGCATAAAATTTGGCACAGACATTCTCAAAGGACCACTCTTTCATAAAAGGGCGTTAGCCACGCAAAAAATCCAAGATGGCTGGCTCTTTTTCCAAGATGGCTGCCATTCATTGGCCAATTGCATCATCTTCGAGAATATGGGTGTTACTGATCCATTTATCATGGTTTATAATGCCATTCAATCACCAATTTGTTCTTTATTAAAGTTATTTTTGTCACGCTTTCAATTCCAAGTACTAAAACAAAGAGATGGCATCCAATATGGCGGCCAAACGTAGTATTAATCTTATCTCAGCATCTGTCACTGGCCACAATGAATGCCTTTTTTTATTTTATCTACAGAGAGTTTTTGGGGTCATAGATTCTAATTGATCTAAAACTTTTCTCAAAGGATGTAAACATTATTTACAAGGTGTTGGTATACTAATAGAGTGAATGTCAGTGCACAACCAGGGCACACTGGTGACTTCACTGCTGTGTAACTCACCATGGGGTTCAGTGTCAGCTGATCTAGCTTTACTAATGCTGCACCTAGCTTTACTAACTCTATTGTAGTAGACTAGTATTAGGTGTAGTGCAGTTTAGATTAGTGTCCCAAATGCTGTCTAATAGCCCCATATCAATTAGCTAGTATAAAATAGTTAGTAGATAAAGTTAGACAGCCGCGCCTGAATTGACAGGGTGTGCCAGCGCGGGAGAGCCGAGCCAAGGGTAAGGGGGCTATACATGACTTGTTCATGGACTTACCCGGATGGTGTACAGATCACACGGGACTTAAATGGCACTGGATGAATGATCGGGCTAGGTGTAGGGCAACCGAACCTAGTTGTATCCCATACATGAATGTGTATGTCTTCTTCTGTCAAGATAAGCCTGTTAAAGAAGCATCAAAACAGAAGCAGCTGAAAGAAGACTGTCAGCTTTTTTCAAAGCTGTTCATCTCCTGTCAGATCAGGGAGTGCGACCTGCAGGAGTTCTTTCAGCACGAAAATCAGTCATTCCCTGCATCTCTAAGTGATGGTGGAAAGATTTATAGCTGTCAGAAGTCCCAACTGACCTCCATACTTGAGAAACACATCACGCTTCCAGACCAAGAGTCAGAGGCAGATGACATCATCATTGATGGTTCAGCTTTGATCCATGCACTGACACCCAAAAGGTCTAAGACATTTGCAGAATATGCAGCCCTTGACTTTCTGCCAAGGATTAGTGCCTATGCCAATACATACAAGACAAAACATGTTGTCTTTGATGTGTACAGTCCATCAAGTCTGAAAGCAGACACAAGGTCCAAAAGAGGACAAGGGGGGAGACGCAAGGTGACAGAAAAGAATAGCATTCCCTCAAACTGGCACAACTTTCTGAGGCACAATGACAATAAGTCGGAGCTGTTTCACTTCCTGGCAGACAAGATTGTCCAGATGTCTGCACCAAACTTGGTTATTGTGACCAAGGGACCCCAAGCACTTAGCACACACAAAGTGAGTCTGACTGAACTGCACGAATGTTCTCATGAGGAGGCAGACAGCCGCATCTTTGTCCATGCCAGATATGCTGCAGGACAAGGGAGCAAATTTATCATAGTCAAAGCCAATGACACAGATGTCCTTGTCATTGGCCTGAGTATGTTCCCAACTCTGCAAAGCATGGGTCTGCAGCAGCTGTGGCTCATATTTGGCCAAGGTCAGAGCCTTCGATGGATTGGCATTCACAACCTGCACAACTATGTTGGTCAAGAGAAGGCCAAAGGCATGTTGTTCTGCCATGCTTTAATTAAAATGTAAAACTTGCAAACTAAACAAACCAAAATTGGGACAAGGACAATATAAAGTCAAATTAAATTATCAAAATCGCTATGTGGAAACAACGCTTACTAAAATGAAAATTATTAAATAAAAGAACACAATCCACCACATAGGGTGTACATTACTACATGAGCAAGTTAATCTGTTTCCCAAGCAAACTAATCGCACATATAACAACGCACTAACAAATACTATCAAGAGCAGTGGATGTTGGTGTATCGCTGAAAAGGGAGGGAATTGAGTGGAAGCTACCTATACTGCTGTTTGCGGATGATACAGTTCTGATGAGTGATAATGAATGGGAGTTGCAGGGTCTGGTAAATGAGTTTGGAACAGTGTGCGAAAAACGGAATTTGAAGGTAAATACGGGGAAGAGCAAGGTTATGGTCTTCGAAAGGGGTGAAGTCACAGAGTGTGAGGTGAAGCTGAACGGTCAGGCTATGGAGATCGTCAACTCTTTTAAGTATCTGGGCAGTGTGTTGAGTAAAGATGGGACTATGGATGAAGAGGTGCGGGAGAGGGTACAACAGGGGAAGAGGGTTGTAGGAACGCTAAAAGCAGTAACGAGAAATAGGGTGGTCAGTATGGAAGTGAAGAAGTCCTTGCATGACAGTGTGGTAATCCCGACACTGACTTACGGAAGCGAAGCATGGACGTTGGTTGAGAGACTCAGACCAAGAGTGAGAGCAGTGGAAATGAATTACTTAAGGAGTGCGTGCGGAGTTACATGGAGGGATAGACAGACTAATGAGGAAGTAAGAAGGAGGTGTGGTGTGGAGGTAGATGTGCTGGAAAGTGTGAAAAGGAACAACTTGAGATGGTTCGGCCATATGGAACGTATGGAAAGCGAGAGAATGACTAAGAGGGTGTACGAGAGCGAGGTGGAGGGACAGAGGGGGAGAGGTAGACCGAATATGAGGTGGAAGGATGGAGTGAGGAACTACATGAACGAAGGCGGTGCTGGTTGGGGGGAGGGGCGTCGACTGACTGGGGACAGAGGTGCATGGGGGCGGTACGTTCGTGGCCACCCCTTCGGGGATCACGGCGTCAGGCAATAGATAGATAGATAGACTAACATATAACAACTCACAAGTCAGCCACCTAAAACCTCACAAAGACGACCGACGTGTCATCCGACGTAAGAGACAATTCCCCACAGACCCTGACTATACACCCTTCACCAATCACCAGACAAAGCATATCATCAACAATCTCAAGCACTCACCCGCCTGTGGCCTAGACAACATAAGCAACATACACCTCAGACACCTGGGACCACAAGGCATACAAGCACTCACTAACATATCAAACTACAGCTATTCACACAACACAATACCAGACATTTGGAAGCATGGTATCATCATCACATTCCCTAAACCCAACAAAGACCCCACGCTACCCTCCTCGCACCGCCCCATCACACTCCTTTGCTCCCCCTCCAAAGTCATGGAACGCCTAGTATTACAACTAATTACACCTGACCTACCCCTAGCTCCAACACAACATGGCTTTAGGCCACTGCACTCCACAAACACTCTTCTCACAGACCTTACACAAAGAGCTTTCGACGGCATCAATTCAGCTAGACCACCACACAGATCACTATTAGCCACACTCGACATTAGTAAAGCCTTCGATGCCATCCCCCGCCACAACCTAACAAACAAAATCTACAACACAAACATGCACAACAACACAAAACGGTGGCTGGCCAACTTCCTAGCAGGCAGATGTGCACACGTATCTTTTGCCGGTCAGTCATCTAAAATCAGAAACTTTCCAAACGGAGTCCCACAAGGATCCGCCCTCTTCAATCTGTACATGCACGATAAAACTACACCCAATACGCCCCAAATAAACTTAGCCTCCTATGCAGATGACATAACACTCACATGCACACACCATGACCCAAAAAGAGCAACAGATCTCCTTCAACCCTATCTCAACACACTACATGGCTGGTGCACTACAAACAGACTTAATCTAGCCCCAGCCAAATCCACCGCAACCCTGCTCACAAGTTGGCCAGGAGAACACGAATACATCCCTCAACTCACCATAAACAACACACCCCTAACACATACACACACACCCAAAATCCTAGGAGTAACATATGATACTCATATGACATTCAAACAGCACACCACAAACATTAAAAAGAAACTGACACCCAGACTTAACGCCCTCAGGTCACTTGCTCACACAAAATTTGGACACAACAAAGAAACTACCACCACAGTATATAAACAATACATAAGATCAGTGATGGAATACGCAAGCCCAGCCTGGGCTTCTAACCTAGCTGAAACACATCATAAGACCTTACAGACTATTCAAAACAAAGCCCTGAAGATCATTACAGGCTTCACAGCTACTGCACCCACAGATCACCTACATCAAGAAACCAAAATCCTCTGTGACGCACCCCAGTGCTGGGCAACGCAACCTGATTGTACTCCTTGGTACTCCACTGTACCGCCCGTGATCTGGCTACCGTCAGCCGCTATGTATATTGAGTGTGACAACTTATAACTATGTTCTTTGTATCTCTGCAAAGGTCTCGTCATGTGCTAACCAGTGGTGGGTTTTGTTTTAAGCCATGTCGAGACCTTCCATTTAATATGTAGTATCAATAGAGAAGTTGATAGATAGGATAATGGGAATTCAGAGAGAGAGAGTGAGTTGGGCTTCAGAGCAAGAGGGTAGCAACACGCCGCGCTGCCGGCCGGGTGGTTGCCAGACGTATGGACTGGTTGGCAGCCTTGCCCTTATAGCTAGGCGCGATAGGGTTGGTAGTCCATTGTTGCCTGCCTGGGCTGGGCCCATGTTGTCGTACAGCACACTGCCTGGAGGTTGGCTGTGTGTTCCTGGACTAGGTTGCCTAGAACCTTTGAGATTCTAACATCCCTTGCTCTCTCTCCCCACTTCTCACGGTTGCACTCTTTCTCTCTGACGACATTACTCTCATTTCATTCTTCTCTCTATTTAAATGCATAACCTTCCCTTGAGGTCCTAAAGGAGTTTCAGCACTCACCTCTCGTATTACTCTTAGGACAAGCATATATTTACATGTATTAGATTTAAGGGGTTAATGTGAACAGCGATCTTCTTGATGAGGATAGTTGGTGAACGTTCTACATGTTCACGAGTTATATGCCCTGCTCATCATCCCATTTGTGACTAGACTGGTGCCATGTGTAAGAGCCCGACCATGCCCAGGAGTTGTCTGTAGAGGGACGAGGACTTAGCCTTGATTTGCATACCGAGCCAGGAGCGAGTGTAGCACCCGAGACTACAGCTCGCTCGTAGTGCCGGTATAGTAGAGTAACGTAATTTATCTGTCCTTGTGTTCTCTACAGTCTTCTCCTGGGTTCTCGCTTTCGGTGCTGGGACTCGTTGTTCCTGTGACTTGGCCTGCTAGCTAGAACACATGGGGATGATGAGTGGGATATATCTTTATTTTACTATGCATTGCAGCTCTCTTTAAGTATATATCTATAACACTTTACAATACACATTACTCACACACAAGACAACACTATTAATACTTTCATGTATCAATTAACTGCACTGTCGTTTTGCTGCTGTGTCCGGAGTTCTGTTGCGTAGGGCGCATACGGACTCGGAGGGGAGACAGAGTGAGAGAAGCGAAGTAGCCTATGCGGTAGTAGGCTACCGGCGCAGTACTGTTGCCTGCAACCTTTTAGTTATTCCAAGTATAGATTCATTATTATAATAAGTGACTACTGTTTATGTTCCTCCCATGTGTATTATTAGGTATCTACTGGATCATGAACATCTTGTATGCTACATGCTAGTGCATGTTAGTAGGGGACAGTTAGTGTAGTGCACGCGCTTTCAAGTAGGCGTGTACATTTGTCATTTAGCATTTCACTGTCATACCTTTAGCCTGCTTCTATTCTACATTATTAGAGGCTTAATATTAACGTAGTTTCTTGAGTACTGTATTGCATTTCTTTAGTAATAACGTAACCTATAAATGTCTGAGGGAGTTTAGCCTCATAGCCTACCCCTGTTGTACACTTTCGCCGAGTTAAGGTACCTCGTTACCGTAGACGATAACTCTGTAGGGCGTTGGTGCTTTTGTTGTCTGGAGCATATAGTATTTGGGACTGGAATCGAGCGTGTCGTTGTCACTTAAGCCATTTCTGTCCTACGATCAAGAATCCCGAATATGTATTGCCGATCCAGCCGTAACAAAATGGCGACCTTGCACAAGATTCAGTAGTATCCTATCACATGTTTTTTGGAGAACTATTCTATGCTACCTAGTAGAGCTGGCTAGAATTTTCTTGCATATTGGAGGAATTTTTATTGTGTCATTATTGTATTGGTGGACTTGCAGATTGTTTCGTTAGGTGTCTAGAGTAGAGTCATTCAAGCATCTTTAACATTTTGTGAGTCGAGACTGCAATTAGTAATAAGCACTTTTTTTTGTTTATGAACAGCAATTGTATAACCAGCACTATGTCTAATGACTCATCATTTACGGGGGAGGATAACACGGTACAGCCTAGTGACCAGCAAGTACAGCAGATATTTAGGGAGGGGAGTGTTATAAGTGGAGAGAGGGATGCCCGGGCATTTTTGCAGACACCTTTGACCGAACAGCGCCTGCAGGCTATTGATTGTTACGGTCTTCGCTGTTTAGCCACGGTTTTGGGGCGGGACTGTCCTGACAGTTGGCCCAAGAAGAATTTGGTGGCATGTTTGTTAGGTGATGGCGATGGGGCGGTGGGTGGAGTGGGGTCTTGGGGGGTTCCCTCCAAGCCTCCATTCCACTCTACCCCTGAGCTGGGCCCTCAGCCAGCGAGTTTTAGCACGATGCAGCAGGAGGGTTCTCAATGGCAAGCTGGCTTACCCGTAAACACGTCTCGGTGTGGATCCCCCATTTTGTGCTCTCCCCCCCCCAGGCCTGTCTCCTGAGATTTTATTTCAGCTAGAACTAGCTAAGTTTAAGCTGCAGGAGACTCAGATACAACAGGCTAGTATAGAACGCATAGAGGTTGCTAGAATCCAAGCCAATCAGGATGCAACCAGGTACCAGGCTGAAATGGATGTCGAGAAGTCTAGAGTAGAGACCACGGGGCGTCATCTCGGTGGTGGGCACCGGGTTACAGACTCACTTTCGCATTTAATTAAGTTAGTACCCGCATTTGATGAGACAGCAGTGACTGAGTTTTTTGCTCGTTTCGAAAAGAAGTGTCGTGAGTATGACTGGCCGGAGGTTAAATGGGCAGCATTAGTTTCATCACGTCTAGTGGGTAAGGGGTTGAAAGCCTACGATGCACTGTCACTGGACGAGAGTGTCGTGTATGGACTGGTGAAGGAGGCTGTGCTCCGGGCCTACGAACTGCAACCCGAAACTTATAGATTGAAGTTCCGTGGCGTGAATAAGAAGAGCGACGTCAGTTTTATGGAGCACGCACGGGACTTAACAGATGCATGTAATAACTGGTTTCGGTCCGAGCACGCAGAGTCGGCTGAGGAAATTAAGCAACTTTTCTATCTGGAACAGTTTTACAAATGTACTGGAACCGATCTAACGCTGAACATTAAGGAAAAATGTCCCAAGACAGTAGAGGAGGCTGCCAAGATGGCAGACCTCAGATTATCATTGATTCGTGGTTGCGGTGCCGCTCAGAGGGCTGAGTCAGGGCAGAAGGGGCGCTATACCCCACCCACCAGAGTTTTCGATAATAACAAATCCTATGACACACATAACCACACTAAAAACATTGCACCTAATAACACCTACAAACACAAGCCTCTCCCGTTTACTAAAGGTCAGGCCCCTTCTTCGCCCGCACAAGGGAAGAAGCCCATTGGGGATGTGAAATGTTACAAATGTCAGAAGCTAGGCCATTATTCACGTGAGTGCCCTAGTAACACTCCCGCTAAGCCGGTGTCATTGGTTCACAGTATCGGTGTGTCTCTGAAGGCTGCAGCAACTGCCCGGGGTAGGTTGTCAGCAGCTGAGGCACACGCGGTAAAGAAGCGTACGGAAGGCTCGACACCTGTCCGGGACACTTTCTGTAGCCATCGGGGACACAGGTTTGTGAGCTGGGGGAGTGAACTACGGAGGGTTGACTTGTTGAGGGATACGGGGGCTTCGCAAACTTTGTTGAGGAACTTCACAGGGAAACCGATAAATGCGGCCAGAGTTGTTGTGGTGCAGGGTATAAATGCTACGAGGTCATACCCACTTGTGAGGTTGGAGTTGAGAGTGGGAGAGGTGTGCAGGGAGCTGGATGTAGGGATCGTTGAGTGTTTGCCAGTTGAGGGCGTCGACCTTCTTCTCGGCAACGACTTTGCGGTGCCCACTTCCGGGACTCCACCCTTAGTCGTTGCCGAGAGGGCGGCCGACGTGGATGGTGAGAATCGGGAATGGGTTGGGAGGTGCCAACAGGATGAGATGGCCTGTGTGGTAACCCGATCTCGCTCTGCGGCTCCTGCACAGCCTAGCACTCAACCTCGGGGACAGTGGAGGAAGGATCAGGAGAAGGTTGCTAAGGGCAGGAAAAGGGACATTGATTCTGCTGCACTTCTCGGTGATTCGGTACTTGGACCTATAATAAACACGGGAGTTGACTCTGGCCCAGAGATGGTGTGTAACAAGGCAGAGTTGGGTAAGACTTCGCGTGAGGCAAGAGCTGTAGCGAGAGCCACTAAGGCAGTAGAGCCTACTAGCCGGGGTAATGTCTTATTACAAAACCATCTTGATGCATTGACGCCCGGGGACATTAGTGAGCAGCAGCTGCAAGACGCTAGCCTAGTTCGTTATAGCAATGGTGCCATAGAGTTGGAGGAAGATGGGGATGCGAGCCGGGAGAGACTTATAGGTTGCATGGCAGCGGCAGGTAATAACTTGGTTAATGCACAGGCGGTCATGAAGCACCAGTATGACGCCAAGGTGAAGCTTCGGGAGTTTTCGGTGGGTCAGGAGGTAATGTTGCTTTTACCTTTGCCTGGACACCCCCTTTCTGCCAAGTTCATTGGGCCGTATGTGGTGGCTAAGAAACTGTCCGACCTTGATTATCTCGTTGCAACACCTGACCGTAGGAAAAAACATCAGTTATGTCATGTTAACCTCATGAAAGAGTATGTGAGACGCCCCTCAGAGCCTCTCACTGTCCCTGTGCTGGCCTGCAGCAGCCAGGGTGGAGAAGGAGGTGGGGACAGTCATGCTGCTGAGGAGGATAGCTGGGACTGTGTCATTTCCGCGGAACAGTGGGCGGGGAATACTGAACAAGAGGCTAGGCAAGCTGTAAGTCACCTGCCTGAGCACCAGGGTGCTGCTGTCCTAGGCCTGTTCAGGTCATACCCCTCTGTTTTCGCCGAACACCCAGGTCTCACTACTCAGGTAACGCACGATGTGGACGTCGGTGATAATGTGCCCTTCAAGTCAGTGCCCTACCGTGTGCCCCCGGTAAAGTTGCCAGCTTTACGGGAGGAGTTAAAGTACATGGTTGAGAGAGGGATGATCACTGAAGGTTATGTGAAGTGGACATCACCCGTCACGTTGCAGCCAAAACCTGACGGCAAGGTGCGGTTCTGCATAGATTTTCGTAGGCTAAATGGCTTGACCACTACCAACCCTTACCCTTTGCCTCGAGTTGACGACAGCGTGGACAAGATAGGGAATGCAAAGTACCTTACTAAAATTGATCTTGTAAAAGGCTACTGGCAAGTACCCCTGTCGGACCGAGCTAAGCAAGTTTGTGGTTTTGTGGTAGATGGCAAGACCTACCAATGTAACGTAATGCCTTATGGGCTTAAGAACGCACCTGCCACGTTTCAGAACCTGATGAACAATATTTGTGACGAAATCCCTAACTGCACGGTCTACCTTGATGACGTGATAGTATATGATGACGATTTTGAAAATCACCTAAGGCACTTAGAGACCCTGTTTAGGAAGTTGCACGATGCTGGCTGGTGGTGAACCTGAGGAAGTGCGAGTTTGTAAAGGCTACTGTGCAGTATCTTGGCTTTGTGGTCGGGTTAGGCCGGGTGTGCCCCCCCCTGAGCAAGATACAGGCTATCAATATGTTTCCCAGGCCCACCACTAAGCGCCAGGTCATGCGGTTCCTAGGTATGATAGGCTATTATAGGCGCTTCATCCGGGGATACTCTACTGTCTTAGCACCGTTAACTGATCTACTGTCGAAGTCAGTGAAGTTCTGTTGGGCTGCGGAGTGTCAGAGGGCTTTCGACCTAGTCAAGCACCTGCTGTGTACACATCCGATTTTGAGGGCCCCAGACTTCTCCAGGAGTTTTCAGCTGGCGACTGATGCCAGCGGTGTGGGTGCCGGGGCAGTGTTACTGCAGACTGATTCCGAGGGCTTGGAACACCCAGTGAGCTTCTTTTCTCGCAAGTTTAATTCGGCACAAAGGAATTACTCGACTATAGAGAAGGAGCTTCTGGCTATCGTTTTGTCGCTCAAACATTTCGAAGTTTATGTTCCAGCCTACGGCCCGGTAGTGACGATTTATACGGACCATCATCCCTTGAAATTCCTAAATCAGTTTCACAATCGGAATATGCGGTTGACCAGGTGGTCCCTAATGCTCCAAGAGTATAATCTCAACATTCAGCATATTGCCGGGAGTGAGAACGTGATAGCAGATTGTCTATCAAGGGTTGATGATCCAAGATAGTCGTGCACGGTGTGTGGGTTGAGCAGGAGTAAAATTAGGCTATCATAACGCCGTCCAAAAAGATTATAAAACAATAAATAAACGAGAAAACTCTTTCTTTTTTTTAGTTTTGTAACTCTTTATTGTTGTAGCATGATGCATGCAATATTGTGTTTTATGTATAATTCACACTTCAGTTGTTGTGCACCTTTTGCAATTAGTGGCAGCTAAGGGTAGCAGGTCGGTTGGTTGCCTGTCAGATTTTGATAATGCTTCTAAGGTCGATTATCTAAAATCTTGGGGGGGCTGTGACGCACCCCAGTGCTGGGCAACGCAACCTGATTGTACTCCTTGGTACTCCACTGTACCGCCCGTGATCTGGCTACCGTCAGCTGCTATGTATATTGAGTGTGACAACTTATAACTATGTTCTTTGTATCTCTGCAAAGGTCTCGTCATGTGCTAACCAGTGGTGGGTTTTGTTTTAAGCCATGTCGAGACCTTCCATTTAATATGTAGTATCAATAGAGAAGTTGATAGATAGGATAATGGGAATTCAGAGAGAGAGAGTGAGTTGGGCTTCAGAGCAAGAGGGTAGCAACACGCCGCGCTGCCGGCCGGGTGGTTGCCAGACGTATGGACTGGTTGGCAGCCTTGCCCTTATAGCTAGGCGCGATAGGGTTGGTAGTCCATTGTTGCCTGCCTGGGCTGGGCCCATGTTGTCGTACAGCACACTGTCTGGAGGTTGGCTGTGTGTTCCTGGACTAGGTTGCCTAGAACCTTTGAGATTCTAACATCCCTTGCTCTCTCTCCCCACTTCTCACGGTTGCACTCTTTCTCTCTGACGACATTACTCTCATTTCATTCTTCTCTCTATTTAAATGCATAACCTTCCCTTGAGGTCCTAAAGGAGTTTCAGCACTCACCTCTCGTATTACTCTTAGGACAAGCATATATTTACATGTATTAGATTTAAGGGGTTAATGTGAACAGCGATCTTCTTGATGAGGATAGTTGGTGAACGTTCTACATGTTCACGAGTTATATGCCCTGCTCATCATCCCATTTGTGACTAGACTGGTGCCATGTGTAAGAGCCCGACCATGCCCAGGAGTTGTCTGTAGAGGGACGAGGACTTAGCCTTGATTTGCATACCGAGCCAGGAGCGAGTGTAGCACCCGAGACTACAGCTCGCTCGTAGTGCCGGTATAGTAGAGTAACGTAATTTATCTGTCCTTGTGTTCTCTACAGTCTTCTCTTGGGTTCTCGCTTTCGGTGCTGGGACTCGTTGTTCCTGTGACTTGGCCTGCTAGCTAGAACACATGGGGATGATGAGTGGGATATATCTTTATTTTACTATGCATTGCAGCTCTCTTTAAGTATATATCTATAACACTTTACAATACACATTACTCACACACAAGACAACACTATTAATACTTTCATGTATCAATTAACTGCACTGTCGTTTTGCTGCTGTGTCCGGAGTTCTGTTGCGTAGGGCGCATACGGACTCGGAGGGGAGACAGAGTGAGAGAAGCGAAGTAGCCTATGCGGTAGTAGGCTACCGGCGCAGTACTGTTACCTGCAACCTTTTAGTTATTCCAAGTATAGATTCATTATTATAATAAGTGACTACTGTTTATGTTCCTCCCATGTGTATTATTAGGTATCTACTGGATCATGAACATCTTGTATGCTACATGCTAGTGCATGTTAGTAGGGGACAGTTAGTGTAGTGCACGCGCTTTCAAGTAGGCGTGTACATTTGTCATTTAGCATTTCACTGTCATACCTTTAGCCTGCTTCTATTCTACATTATTAGAGGCTTAATATTAACGTAGTTTCTTGAGTATTGCATTTCTTTAGTAATAACGTAACCTATAAATGTCTGAGGGAGTTTAGCCTCATAGCCTACCCCTGTTGTACACTTTCGCCGAGTTAAGGTACCTCGTTACCGTAGACGATAACTCTGTAGGGCGTTGGTGCTTTTGTTGTCTGGAGCATATAGTATTTGGGACTGGAATCGAGCGTGTCGTTGTCACTTAAGCCATTTCTGTCCTACGATCAAGAATCCCGAATATGTATTGCCGATCCAGCCGTAACACCTCAAAGTCAAACCCCATCTGGACATGAGAGGCACTCAATTCCTGGCAGCAGCCTCCACGAACCAAGACCACCCACTAAACTACATGGCAACACACCCACAGACACCAAGAAATATCAAAACAACACCCAGCACACGGTATCACACACAATTATTGTCCTCTCTCCCTCCCTGCCCACCCCGAACCAACTTCCAGAAGCACATCCATACTCATATCTCTCACCGATCCATCCACTCACTCACAGACAACACGCAGCTGCATGCACGACCTCCCGAAATCCATCCTTCCGAATCCTCCCTTCCTCGCGAGGACAGAGTCCACCTGGCCAGGCTGAGATGCGGACACCATCCAGCTCTCCTGAGCTATCAGAAGAGACTGGATGACTCCGTTGTCGACGCCTGCCCGGGATGTAACACAGCACCCCATACCATTAAACACATCATAGAAGACTTCATTTCACACAACCACTTACGCCAACAACACAATCTACACTCAATGAGAGCTCTGTGGGAAAGCCCGATCGTGGCCATGGCCTTTCTCAGGGACTCGGGGCTGTTCGGCCAGGCAGCTTAGGGAACAACAACAACAACAACAACGCACTATCGTCACGTTAAAGGAAGTAGTCAAGTTTGGGAAGTCCGGGACGTTCTGGCAGATTTTACTAAACTCTGCATGAATAAGAAACAGGTTGTGATGTGGTCTCAGCTTTTAGAAATAAAGGAAAGAAGACAGCTTGGCAGACATGGGACATTTTCCCAGAGGCAACTCCAGTATTTTCCAAACTGAGCCAGCACCCACCAACCATTGAGGATGATGACATGAAGATTCTAGAGAAGTTTGTGGTCCTCATGTATGACAGGTCCAGCACTGCAGATGGTGTGGATGAGGCTAGACTGGACTTGTTTGCCAGAAAGCAGAGACCCTATGAAGCCATCCCTCCAACCAGAGCAGCTCTGATTCAACACACTAAACGTGCAGCATATCAGGCAGGCTGTGTGTGGGCTCAGGCAATTCTGCACCAGCCAGAAGCAGAGAGTCCAGCTGACTAGGGATGGGAGAAGATTGGCGAAGAATGGAAAGTCTTCTGGACAGCCAACTCTCCCATTGCAAAGAGTTGTGAACAGCTCACTAAGTGTGGCTGCAAGTCTGGCTGCCGTGGCAGGTGCAAATGCTACAGGCTTGGTGACTTGGTCTCACATGCACAGCCTTGTGCAGTTGCAAATGTGAAGTGTAGTTTCTTTGTTATCCTGGGTGCAGTGGTGAGTTCCAAGTATAATTTCGACTGTCTTTTGCTAAAACTTTCATTAGATTTATGTATTTTTTGGTTCTGTAATAAAAACAAATTAATTTTGTCATAAAAATGTATACTGGAATCCTTATTAGGCCTAGTCGCAAAGATACGAATGATATTAGTTTTGCGGGTGCAATTTTGGTTTGATTTAGCATTAAAAAAAATATTTTACAAAAATAGGAGACCTCTTTCAGACTCTATGACATATAAAGTAGGGTTTTGAATTGAAATAAGTTGTTTTACTTGAAATAGTTACAACTTACAAAGTAATTATTAGTAATTCTTAGTGTAGACGGTGGCCATCTTGAAAAAATTATAGCCATCTTGGATTTTTGCGTGGCTAACGCCCTTTTTTGAAAGAGTGGACTCTAATGAACATTTGTGCCAAATGTCATGCTTGCATGATTAAGTGAACTATATTTGCACTTATCTGCTCCACTATATGCCTCATACCCTTGTCATGTAAATGACGAGTGTCATATGATGTCGTCAGCCGGCTATAGCCTACCGTGCCATTTTGTTTTTGTAAACACTTAACCCCTGACTTCACTTAAGGTTTTCGCTCTTACAAATTATACATTCTGACTCCGCTGTCTCCGGGTTCTGTGTTGGTATGCTTATGCCTCCTACCCATGTCATGTAGCTCCAGAATGTCCTATGATGACGTCCGCCGGCTATGCCGTGCCTTGTGTTTTTGTGAATACTTTCCACTTGGTTTCACTTTAGGATTTCGCTCTTACAGTTTTTACATTCTGACTCAACTGTCTCCGGGTTTTGTGTTGGTATGCTTGTGCCTCCTACCAATGTCATGTAACTACTACGTGTCATATGATGACGTCCACCTTCTCCTGTGTCTCTTCATTCCTTACAGTATGTTCTTCCTTTCCCTAAACAAGGGGGGGGGGGGGGGAGTTCTTGTGTATGCTTATACAAAGACTTTCTCTTTCAATACATGTATGAACAGGTACCGGTACGGTCTGTTTAGTGTTAAGGATGTAACTCTTAAGTTTTTACATTTGGACTACACTGTCTACAGGTTTTGTATCGGTATGCCTCTGCCTCATACCCATGTCATGTAAATGAGGAGCGTCTTCCGATGCATCCACCTGCTGTGCCATGCCTTTTCTTTTTGTAATATTTACAATTGACTTCACCTTTCCCATGTTGGTGTGCCATTCCAAGGTCGACATGACCTATTCCTTTACCTGCCTGTGTATTTTAGACCCTAGACTGATACGCTAGTAACTGTATTCCTTTACCTGCCTGTGTATTTTAGACCCTAGACTGATACGCTAGTAACTGTATTCCTTTACCTGCCTGTGTATTTTAGACCCTAGACTGATACGCTAGTAACTGTATTCCTTTACCTGCCTGTGTATTTTAGACCCTAGACTGATACGCTAGTAACTGTATTTTAGACCCTAGACTGATACGCTAGTAACTGTATTCCTTTACCTGCCTGTGTATTTTAGACCCTAGACTGATACGGTAGTAACTGTATTCCTTTACCTGCCTGTGTATTTTAGACCCTAGACTGATACGCTAGTAACTGTATTCCTTTACCTGCCTGTGTATTTTAGACCCTAGACTGATACGCTAGTAACTGTATTCCTTTACCTGCCTGTGTATTTTAGACCCTAGACTGATACGCTAGTAACTGTATTCCTTTACCTGCCTGTGTATTTTAGACCCTAGACTGATACGCTAGTAACTGTATTTTTTTAATATGCACCATACTGTTACGCTCTTTTTTCCCGATAAACTAAAATGTTTATTTGTGTCTTTTCTTGGTCCTCTACTTTTGCTAAGGCTTGGGTTTTTTGTGGTATATTGGATGTCCACCTCTGCAGATCCCCTGCCCATCCAATCTACACTGATTACTTGATACCTAGATACTTTTATATGTACTGGCGCAGGCACATGGAGCATGGCTTAGAGGAGAGCAGCTAGATTAAATGGGTAACTATAACAATTCTTTCTCTCCTTCGCTTTCTCTTCCTTCTTTAGTCGTCTCGGAGTGTGTACAACGTGCCTAGTAGTGAATTGAAGTGCAACTCTAGAGATTATTTGGAACTTCGCGTGAGTACCGATAAATCGGCCCGCTGTGGTAGCGGCTGTGATCATAAGCCCTACGTTGGATATTCCGAGACTGCTACCAAATAAGAGGTTTTCCTTATTTGGTTATAAGGGAGGTCGTCAAACCTCCCAATCTATTCATTGTCGATAGTATGAATTGCTTGCTTTTGCAATTTCTTTAGTTTATTTGTTCGATAAATGTAGGTTATTTGTAGGGTAGTTATTGATAGGGGTCACTTGAGGCATGCTATACTTACAGGTACCTACCCGATAGCACTATCGTTAGCGAGTGCTATATATATTTTTTATATATTTTTTGTAATATTATAAATATCTTATCAATATTTGTATTTTATATTATTGTTAATGTCTTGTCAAGTTAATGTCTTGTCAAGTTGCAAATTTGATTTTAATAGAACATTTTAACACTAATTGTAGTTTCTTTTAATCATGCAGAGTTTAGCAAAATTTGCCAGAACGTCCCGGAATCCCAAATTGACTACTGTAATTACTTAAACGTGACTTTTGACTTTTCAATGTGTGCTTTGCTGTGTCAATGGTACCAATAGACTGGAAGAGTGCATGTATTGTGCCGTTGTACAAGGGGAAGGGAGATCGGCAGGAGTGTTCAAGTTATAGAAGTATTAGTTTATTGTCAGTGGTTGGAAAGCTGTATGGCAGGGTGTTGATAGAGGATAGTAAAGTGTACGGAAGTTGCAATAGGAGAAGAACAGTGCGGTTTTAGGAGGGGAAGAGGTTGCGTGGATCAGATGTTTGCAGCAAGACAGTTATGCGAGAAGTATTTAGAGAAGCATAAGGAGATATTTTGGGTTTTTATGGACTTGGAAAAAGCGTATGATCGTGTGGACCGTTAAGCAATGTGGAAGGTGTTAAGGATTTATGAAATAGGAGGAAATTTGTTAGAAGCAGTTAAGAGTTTTTATGAAGGGAGCAGAGCATGTGTGAGAGTAGGAAATGGTGAGTTGAGTGAATGGTTTGAGGTAAAGGTAGGTTTGCGACAGGGTTGTGTAATGTCACCATGGCTGTTTAATATGTTTATGGATGGTGTGGTGAGGGAGGTGAAAAGGAGAACTATGGGAAGAGGATTGGGTTTAGTAGGAAAGAATGGTAGAGATTGGGAGTTGAATCAGTTGCTGTTCGCTGATGCCACAGCATTGGTGGCGGATTCTGATGAGAAACTGCAGCGGGTAGTCAAAGAGTTTGGTGTGGTTTGTGGAAGGAGGAAACTGAAGGTAAACATCAATAAAAGTAAAGTAATGGTGTGTAATAGGGGAGAGCATAGGGTGAATCTAGATGTGAGGCTGGATGGGGAAATATTGGAACAAGTAGAGTGTTTTAAATATCTAGGAGGAACGATAAGCAGGAGTGGAGGTATGGAAATGGAGGTAAAACAAAGAGTGTGTGAAGGAAGGAAGGTTTTCGGAGCAATGGGAAGTACTGTATGTGGAAGACGAGAAATCTCGGAGTGAAAGTAAAAAGTGCACTGTACCAAGGAATTGTTGTGCCAACAGTGATGTATGTGGCTGAGACATGGGCTCTGAAGAAAAAGGAGAAAAGAGGGCTGGATGTGATGGAGATGAGCTGCTTGAGGAGTATGTGTGGAGTTACTCGTAGAGACAGATTGAGGAATGAAGAAATACGTAGGAGAGTGGGGCAGCAGGAACATTTGTCAGCCAGAGTGGACAGAAGGGTGCTGAGCTGGTATGGTCATGTTGAACGAATGGGAGATGAAAGGCTTACAAAGAGAATATGTGAGTCAGGTACAAGGGGAGATAGAAGGGCAGGAAGACCCCCATTGAGATGGAGAGACTGTGTAAGAAAAGCTTTGGATGATAGAGGAATGACTATAGATCAGGCAGGGGAAGTGGTGGTGGACAGGAGTGAATGGAGAATGCTTGTGAATAGTTGAGTGAACACGTGGTCATTTGGAGTAAGGGGTCAGGCGCAAGTTGGAGTAGATAATAGTCCATCAGGCACCTGGCCCGGGGAGACGATTAATATGAAGGGTGCGCCTGGAAGTGTGGTGGGAGAGCTTGTGGCTTTGGCTTCGCTGCATGTCTGCCTGCCGAGATCGGAACCTCTCCGGGTGGTCGGGGGCCAGGGGAGTGCTGGAGCGACCTTGGTGACCCTGGTCTCTGGGTCTTCTCCTGGGTGACCTGGATGTGTGTGAGTTTGTGCTTTTTATCTGTGTTTATTCGTTGTTTTATGTTGTTTTTGTGTTTTCCCTGTTCTTGCTCTGTCTTGAGTCGGCTACCCCCAAAATGGGGATTGGGCCTGAGTATATAGATAGATAGATAGATAGATAGACTTAAGCGTGACGATAGTGCGTTGTTAAGTGTACAATTAGTTTGCTTGGGAAACAGATTAACTTGCTCATGTAGTAATGTACACCCTATGTGGTGGATTGTGTTCTTTCATTTCATAAATTTTATTTTAGTAAGCGTTGTTTCCACATAGCGATTTTGATAAGTTGTTTTGACTTTATATTGTCTTTGTCCCAGTTTTGGTTGGCTTTGTTTGCAAGTTTTACATTTTAATTGTATAATATATTCAATCTCAAATACGTGTCCGTAGAGATTAAGTGAAATAAACTGTTCTATAAACTATATTTCAGTATTATAGGTATCCTCTACTGTCTTCTTTGCATGTATTGTATGAACTCTGAAGTCCCAGTCTTGAAAGAACTCACCTCAAGGCTCAACCAATAGCTAAACCTGAATAAAATCAGTGCATAACAGTCATCATCATATATATTGCCAGCAGGGGGAAAATAACCAAACAAAATCGGTCAAAATAGACGCGAACTTAACTGCGGCGATCGACCATGTAAACATGACGGCGGCGGACGCTTGCATTCATGTTCCCGTCTATTTTGACTGCCATTGGATACAATAATATAGCCCCCATGACATATTGTCATCATCATATATATTGCCAGCAGGGAGAAAATAGCTTAACCGAAAAAAATTGACGCGAACTTAACCGCGGCAATCGACCTATGTAAACATGACGACCGTACGCCCGGACAGGTAGGTAGTAGGGGTAGGCAGCCCCGCCCAGGGAAGTACTACCGCCAAGGTTTCGGGAGACTCAGGGAATAGCCTGAATTCCATTTTCTCTCCCAGGCCTTGGTAGCTGGATACATATCTTTCTGCCTCACACATCAGGGGTATCAGGAAAACCCTCTTTATATAACATACACATCCAACTTCACGACATTGCCCTACATTGCTATCCTCTATCCATAAAACACTACTCTTCCCACTACATATCATACATGTAACACCATACATCTTACCCAATAAATATGGCAGTACAATTGTTAAGAGCAAACCTGGTGGTCCCTCGGATATCCACCCCCGGCAGGGTTGGGTCATTGACACAGGGCCCTCCCGGTCGTCATCATGCGACTGTGTCAAGAGCATTGCAACGTCCCAAAGCTGCTCGTCGGTGCAGCTTTTTCTTTAGCAATATAAGGGGACTTCACTCTAACATCAATTCTGTACACCAATTTCTTCAAGCAGAATCCCCTACTCTCCTTTTTTTGACAGAGACTCAAGTAACATCCACATCTGACACGTCTAGATTTAATTTTCCAGGTTATCAACTGCTCCAAAATTTCAGACCTAAAGGAGGTGTATGTTGCTTCGCAAAATCTGAAATTGCCCTGGAGGAGGTTACTAGTTTCAATTGTCCCTATTTTGATTATTCTATATACAAATTAATTTCTGATGGTAAATTTAAATACATATGTTGCATCTACCGTTCCCCAAATACTCCTCCAGAGCAAAGTCTTTTTGATTCTCTGTCCTCACAACTCAGTGTCCTCAACTTAAATGCTTCTTCTGAAATCACTGTGTTGGGTGATTTTAATGTCCATAATGTTGAATGGCTCACTCATTCAGCCAGGACTGATGATGCTGGTCTTGAATGTGAGCTATTTGCAGACTCATTTAATCTCACTCAACTAGTCAACCAACCCACCCGTGTACCAGATAATCCTAATCATAATTCCCACCTACTGGACTTATTTTTAACAACCAATTCAGAAAATTATGATGTTACAGTGAGGTCCCCGCTTGGATCTTCTGATCACTGTCTGATACAGGCCACCTGTCTATCACCTACCACACCTTCCCACTCTGAACCTGTTTTGGTGACTAAATGGCATTACGATAGGGCAGACTGGGAGGGTCTTCAAGGTTTCTTTATTGATATTCCCTGGACCTCTTTCTTTTCTAATGATGCACACTCCACCTTGAGCCACATACAAGATTTTGTAAAAATTGGAATGGAAACTTTTATTCCTCATCAAAAGTACAGTAAAAGATCTAATTCACCTAAATGGTTTGACCATAATTGTGCTAGAGTAACTGAACAAAAAGCAATAGCCTACAATGCATACACAAGATCAAAAACTCATGAAGCCTTTAATTACTTTAGAAACATCAGAAATCATGCCAAAACTGTATTAAACCTAACTAAATCAAACTTTCTCCACAAGCAGGCAAATAAACTTCTAAATAATCCAAATGATAACAAAATATTTTGGTCTACTCTTAACTCATTTAAATCCAACTTCACTACTGCTTCATCTATTCCACCATTAAAATCTCCGACTGGCAATCTTGTAAGTGACCCACGAGGTAAAGCTAACCTTCTTGCGGATATTTTCTCCACCAACTCAACCTTAGATGAAATAAATCAAGATGTCCCTGTACTTAATTTTAATTCGCCTGAAATTCCCTCACTTAAGATCCACACCAGACATGTCAAAACTATTTTGCAGAATCTCTCAGCAGATAAGGCTCCTGGTCCAGATGAAATTCCTCCAATAGTACTTAAGAATTGCTCCTTGGTGCTCGCTCCTGTATTGGCAAATTTTTCCGTCTGTGTACTCATACCTCATGCTTCCCAGTACCCTGGAAAGAAGCAAACATCCATCCAGTTCCTAAAAAAGGTGCCTCTTCAGATCCATCAAACTACAGACCAATAGCTATAACTTCCACTCTTGGTAAAGTCTTTGAAATTATATTAAATAATCACATAATTAAGCATCTTGAGAATAATAAATTAATCAGTGATAGGCAATATGGTTTTAGACGATGTCGATCAACTGCAGACATGCTTTGCCTTCTTACGCATCAAATCAACCAAGCTACAGACCAACATGGTGAAACACATACAATAGCACTGGATATATCAAAGGCATTTGATAGAGTCTGGCATCAATCCTTATTGTCGAAGATGTCACACTACGGCCTTGCATCATTAGTTCCACTAATTTCTTCTTATCTTCATAACAGAAAAATATGTGTAATGGTAGATGGCCTTTATTCTCAATTTCACTCAATAAATGCTGGTGTTCCCCAGGGATCAGTTTTGGCCCCAATTCTGTTCCTCATTCATATCAATGATCTCATATCTACCACTCATAATCCAATACATTCCTACGCAGATGACTCAACACTCCACAGTTCCTTCACATTTACCAATTCTTTCACCCAACCCGATCTTATAAATTCAAAAATAAACACTGCAATTTCTCTGAACCAGGACCTTTCTAGAATTAATGGATGGGGACAAAAGAATCTAGTTTCCTTTAATGCACAGAAAACCAAATACATTCAATTTTCTAACCGACAGAATCTCACTGACTCCCATATTTTTTAATGATGTAAATATTCCCACTTCCCCTAGTATTGACATTCTCGGTGTAACATTAACTACTAACTTGAGCTGGACACATTATGTTAGAAGCATTGCTAAGAATGCCTCTAAAAAACTGGGACTCCTGTACAGAGTTCGAGAATTCTTCACTGACGAGCAGTTGGCCGTGATATATAAAAGTCATGTGCGTTATCAGATGGATTACTGTTCACCTCTGTGGGGTGGAAGTGGAGTGGTTGCATTGAGGCAGTTGGACAAAATTCAAAATAAAGCTATTAGATTAATCAATAACCCTGCAATCACACAGGACCTTCCTACATTATCCATACGAAGAAACGTTGCATCCCTTGCATTATTCTACAGATATTTTCACAGCAATTGTTCCGAGGAACTTGCTTCAATTGTGCCGCCTCTCCACATCTTTCCCCATAGAACTAGGACAGCTGAGAGCACCCATGAATTTACACTTTCTCCTCCACAATGCAGAACTTCTGCTTATCAGAATTCATTTATCCCCAGAGCTACTACTCTTTGGAATTCACTTCCCTCGAATTGCTTTCCACAAACTTACAATCTACAAATGTTTAAATCCAGTTGTTACAAACATTTTATGAATGGAGGATGCCTTTAGGCACATGGACCTTTTTGTTTTATCTGTGTTTTTCCTTCCTCCGTTCATTGTCTCTTAAAAAAAAAAACAAAAAAAAAAAACACTACATCAATCCCGATTTATGCGATAAAAGTAGCGTCAGGCCACCCAAAACAATGGCAATTTCATCAATGATCGACGCACCGCAAAAATTGACTACCGGTAGCCTAGCCTATCTTTTTATAAAAATCCATAGGCGAGTTTGCCACAGGATGCATTTTATAACTCAAGGAATCGATCACATGATAGTCTTTAGCTGCTAGTTCGGTCCCAACATCTATCTTGAGACAGGGTAGGCTAGCCTAATGTAGTTTTAGACCTTGTCCACACCGACAAATCGGCAAATCTTGTTCTGTCGTGCACACATAGGCTATTCACTAAATAACTAGTAAGACCTATGGAAATGCTTAAATATGATATATTTTACCTTTAAAGTGGAGAATGTTAATGGGGTGTCTGGCTGGCGTGTGTAGCCTATATAGGCCTAGGCTACGCCGAAGAAGAAAGACAGAAAGAATACCATCCAGTTGAAGTTGGCGGTACTCATTTACGTAAGAAAAGGGTAGCATTCAAGGAGAACTTACCTCTGACCGGGTATAGACTATCCTAGTTTACTATACCCCTTTGAAAGGACATAAGCCTAACCTAACATATCCTAGTATTATGGGTGGGGCTGCGCCCCCACGTCCCTGCTGTTTGACATCTTCGACTTAGATTTTTGGTGTATTTGTATGTGAAATGGGTATTTTTTAAAATTGTCGTTAACAAAAATCCTCCATGCGGACTAGGCCTATATGGAGAAAAATATGGCAAATCTATTGGTGCCTATTTTCCCTAATAAATTGTTTCTCATAACGCTGCAGTAGCGTCGTTTA
Source organism: Paralithodes platypus (assembly GCA_032716605.1). Lineage (NCBI taxonomy): Eukaryota > Metazoa > Arthropoda > Malacostraca > Decapoda > Lithodidae > Paralithodes > Paralithodes platypus. The sequence goes on from CM064582.1 coordinate 65,696,407, forward strand.
AAATAACCAAGAAAAGTACAGTACCAAGTACTCATTTCGGTGTTTTACCCTACGCCCGGATAAGCTACTACATCCTTCCCTAAATCGGCACCAACAGTTCCAGACTAGCCTAGTACGACTGGCGGCTTGGGCTTGACTAGGCTAGGCCTAACCTGCAGATTTAGGGATTTAGGCCTACCCTGGTTTTATATGAGCAATTTTGAGATTACCGCGTTCATACTTTAACCCCCTGAGCCCCAGCTACGCAAACAGTGCGTCGGCAATGTATGTAACGCTGAATCCCAGGACGCATAGCTATGTTGCGTCAGGGCTTAATTACTCCGGTCCTATGGCACCTAGAGGGCTCAGATTTGTATGGGAAATGTGTAGCCCAAGTATCCCACGCAACAATGCCGATGGTTGAAAACGGTCAATATTTACGAGTCGCACCACAGCTGGGATCTCATTTCTAATGGTAGTTTTGGGTTCCTATCATTCTATGCTTCATTGCTAGCCTATATACTTTTTATCCACCGGAATTTTGTTTTCTTGTCTTTCTTTTTTTTTCTCTTTTTTTAGGCTAGCATTAACCTAACCAAAAAACCTAACCTAACCTAAATGTATTTGGGGGCTATTAGGTTAGGTTAGGTTTTTTGGTTAGGTTAGGCCCCTAGGCCCTAGCCTAATGCTAAAAAAAAAAGTAGGCCCTAGGCCCTAACCTAAAGCCATGAAAAAAAAAAAAATCCGGTGGATAAAAAGTAGCCTATAGGCTAGCCTATAGCCTAGCAATGAAGCATAGAATGATAGGAACCCAAAACTACCATTAGAAATGAGATCCCAGCTCTGGTGCGACTCGTAAATATTGACCTTGAAAACTCTCAAAGTCAAACCTTGTGCGCGTGAGCGCGCAAAAACCTGTTTTTACCTACCCATTTCCCCTCTTGTAATTCCGACTTTCGGGCGCACCGTAGGACCCCTAAATGACCTAGGGGATCGGTTTGGTAACATTCAAGGAGACTACTGCAGGACTCTTCTTCTTCTTCTTACCTCTGACTGGGTATAGGCTATCCTAGTGTTTACTAGCCTATACCCCTTTGAAAGGACATTAGCCTAACCTAACAACCTTACCTAACCTAACCTAGTATTATAGGTGGGGGCTGCCGCCCCCACACCCCCGCTTTGACTTAGATTTTTGGTGTATTTGTCTGTGAATTAGGAGTAGGCTATAGTTGGTTGTTGGAAGGAACATAATAAGTGGGTATTTTTCAATTTGTTGATAACGAAAATCCTCCATGCGGACTATATGGAGAAAAATATGACGAATCTATTGGTGCCTATTTTCCCTAATAAATTGTTTCTCATAACGTCGCACTAAGCCTACTGTCCTTGAATATTATCATCGGTTTTTTATGGGTTTTCCTTCATTTCTAACCCATTCCTGGTGTTTGCTGAAAAAAAGAAAACAAAATACAACCCTATGGTCCTGGGTGGTACATTTATTATTAACTAGCTGGGGTTGAGTGGGTTAATGAAATACTTTATATTGAATCTTACCTTGCTATTAATTGGGTGCAAGCAATCAAGGAGTTAATAGTTGTACATATCGAACCCTGTAATTGTTATTGTTGACATTGTTGCCAACTCACGCAAGCTGCATTAGTCACGTCGAGGCGTGTTTTTCGTAGGAAATCAGTCCTGATTCTTGAAATGCTGCGTGGAAGACCCAATAAACCCGCCACAGATCACCGTAGGGAGATAATCACAGGAGGGGATCCCTGCCTATCGTAGAAGCAGCTATATTTATTCAATTGCCCGAAATTACTAATCACGATTCTATTGCGATGTAGTTTTACTTACTTACATTTAATTAGGATAGATTTGCTGATGCCTTTAGAGTATCTGATACATTGACAAAGCCCCTGGATCAAACAATATACCTTGAAGGATGTTAACCTCTCCGCTGCGCAACCCCTGTAGTATACACCATACCGCTGTGCGTAGGTATTTTCATTCTTTCCTCACTAAAATCGTTAATTTACCATAAATATAAATAATACTTATCCATATGCACCTATTTTAGATTAAATATGAAGATAGTAACATGTTACAACAATAAAACAAGTGGGAATATAATTTGTATGGTCAAAATCACGAATTGAAAGCGAGCGTTTCATTCATCAAGAGTGAGCCAGCCGGCTTCACATCCTCCTCTCTCGAGGCCTGGAGAGAGACTGAGGCCTCTATCTCTATCTCTCGCTCTTTCCCACGAATATAGACACACGTCAGATGACCACACCCTGCAACCGGCTTTCTAATGTTAGCAAGCAAATATACCAAAGAATAAGGGAATAACAGGAAAATAGGTGATAATTGAAGGAGTGGGGAGAAGGAGGGGATGTGGAGGAGTGATACGAGGCATGGCCAAGGGGGAAAAAAAAAAAAAAATACTTCTGCATATGCGCCTATTATAGGTTGATTATAAAGGTATTAACCTGTTACAACAATAAAACAAGTGGAAACAGCGTTTGGATGGTCAAAATCGGCAATACAGGCCGGGAGTTACATAATGTATGGCTGAAGCAACTTCCTTTCCCGCCACTTTTCCCCAAGTCTGGAGAGACACTGTCGATCGATACTCTCTCTCTCTCTCTTGCACTCGATTGCTAACAGTGATGACAATGCTTGCAACTCGCTAATGTTAGCACGAAAATATACCACAGAATAAGGGAATAACAGGGAAAATAGGTGATAACTGAAGGAGGGGAGGAAAGTGGGGAAGGAGGGGAGGTAGAGGAGTGATATTTGGCATGGCCCAGGGGCAAAAAAAATAAAAAATAAATAAATAAAAAAAATCGGTGTTTTAAATTGATTTTTTTTCCCTGACTCTTAAGAGTCTTCCCGCAGTCCACCGGGGGAACTCTTAAGAGTCTTTCTGCAGTTCCCGGGTTAAGAGTCTCCCCGCATTCGCTCAGTAACACCTCTTAACCCGGGAACTACAGGGAGACTCTTAAGAGTTCCCCCGGCGGACTGCGGGAAGACTCTTAACCCGTGGAGCCCCGGCTAGTTTTGTAATGTTTGTTCACCAGAACCCGGCCGGTTTTCAAAAAATGGTTTTATTCCAGAAACAATAGCGAATGGGTTAGGAATGAAGGAAAAACCACGAAAAACCGCTCAAAAAGCTTTAAAAATGGTCCTACAGAGCCCCCGAAAACATATTTTACAAGAGTAAAAAATTGAAGGCAATTACCCCAAAAAACCAGGTTATTGCGCTGGACTTTGAGAGTTTTCAACCATTGGCACGGTTGCGTGGGATACGTACACAGTTCCCATGCAAATCTGAGCCCTCTTGAGTGGCTACACCTGAGGTTACGGTCGGCGCAATTAGGGTGACGCGTCAGGCGCGTCTCTGGGGCTGTGCGTTACATACATCGCCGACGCGTCAGACGCGTCGCTGGGGCGGTACGGATTAAGAGTCAGAGAAAAAAAAAATCAACTTTAAACATCGAAAAAAAAAATATATTTTGATTTTTTGATTTACTTTATTTTTTTTGGGGGCCCCTGGGCCATGCAAAATATCACTCCTCTACCTCCCCTCCTTCCCCACTTTCCTCCCCTCCTTCAGTTATCACCTATTTTCCCGGTTATTCCCTTATTCTGAGGTATATTTTCGTGCTAACATTAGCGAGTTGCAAGCAGGGCATTGTCATCAGCGTTAGCAAACGAGTGCAAGAGAGAGAGAGAGAATATCGATCGACTGTGTCTCAATGGCCTTGGGGGAAATTGGCGGGAAAGCAGGTTGCCTCACCCATACTGTTATGCCCTGTTTTTCTACAGGTTTAACTTGGGTAATGTGAGTTCTAATTGACTGGGTATATAAGGCTGCATGCACAATACAAGGTATGAGGAATAGAGAACACAAAATAAACACACGGTAACATGACACAAGTTCAAGTTTATTGAAGTAAGTAAATAAAGAGCATGGAAAGATAATAATTCTCGTACAAAACAAATAATAGAAGGGAACTGCTAGCATTAGCGGATCTGGATGGAGCCTAGTCTCCCACTTCCAACGTTCAGGTATACTCTTCTGATCACTGGTTTAATTAGCAAGTTTTATTTTACTGGAAGACCTCAATATATTCATGTAATTCAATTTCACTGATTTGATCTCTTACTGGCTGGTCGCGTGCCCAAGTAGCAGCTCACAGTTAGGATTAGACACGCGTATATTGTAGAACACGGAATCTCTAGTAACCTCATGAGGGTACTGATCTAAGTTTTATATTCTTATGGCAGAAATACGTAGAACACAAATCAGTGGGCGAACGTTAGATATCACTAGAGTTTTAATATCTGAATAAGGTAATTACGAGAGTCAATGTCGCCTGTTAATTAATGAGCACTGATACGCTTAGTACGTCCCAAATGGAATGGTTAAATATGAGTTACACTGGGCAAGGTTATAGCCACTTTATAGAAAGTTAATAAGTGAGTGTCAAACTTGTACTATAACACTTAGTACTAGCAACATGAATCTTGAATAGTATTTGTAGATCTGGTCCTGGTTATCTTGCTTCCGGTGATGTTGGGGGCTAACGACTGGTTCCTCGGCCGTCCAGGTGGTCCAAAATGTAGGAAGTTTTCAAGTCGGATCTCTTGACGATCATTGCTGGCTACACACTTATATACCCACGAATTTGTGTGAAGGTTATAAGGTGCACGTTAGGACTTGTACATGGACAGATCTTCTATTTAACTTCTGTCATGGAGTCTGCCGGCTCGGGAATCTCTCAACTCAGGAACAACACAAGGGCAGAGCTAGAGGTTGACTTCAGGGTAGTGACCACTGGTTGGTGTCTAACTTTCAACTGATTTGACTGGGGGCGGGAGCTAGGTTTATAGGCTCGGTTCTGGACCCTGTAGACAATAGGGACTCGAGTCTTATGGACTTATTTGAGCTCTCAATAGATATGGGGACTGGGTAAGATGGTGATTACTGTTGTGGCACATGGCTATAGGAAGCCTTTAATTTGTGATATAACTGAGCCTTAGTAAAAGGTACTATTTTGGCTATACTGGAAGTATTTATGGAAGGGAGACTGGATCTACTTTGCGGGGAGGACTGGGACAGCTGTGATAGGGGCGTCTCTCTTATATTGCTCAGTCTTTGTTATATTGCATAGCTGAGGTGCTAATTTGACTATCCGAGTATGCAAAACAGGTAGATGGGTTATTGTGGGTATAGAGAAGTGAGTAAGGGGGTTAGACATGCATGGTTAGTTCATTGATAGGCAGAATTCCTAGGCTACCTGGCAATGACCCGGAAGTCAAAACAGGGGTCAGGTATACCTCCGCGGGGGTGGGGGTCTCCCTCCTCGGGTGGGTATAAAGGGGTAGCCGGGCGCTCTCCCTCTGGGATGGTCGTCCGGCGGCTGTGGCTAGGGGCTTGCCATATCACCAGTGTTTGTAATAACCCTCTGTTTATGAGACAGATGTGGGTGTTTTAACTTCTAAGATATATAACATCTACTTCTCGGATGTAAGAACATACATAGATATAATTATGGCTGTCTGATGTGTTGGCATTGGCTCAACGTAGGGACAGGGCATGGGTGTTTTTAATATGAATATATGTTCCTGTTCATCATCTTTGTAGTTAGGAGTGTAGGACACGAGGGGTAGTGTACGTGAGGTGTGGAAAATGGTCAGTTTAGAAGAGGTATGTAAGTGCGGCCTGGAGCTGCTTAGCCCTGCGGGCTTGGGCCTGTCTGAATTGGCTGGCTCGGTCAGCTGGTCCTTTCGTTCTGTGGACCTTTCTTTCGGGTGTTTCTGTGTGGTGTTCGCTCGTGGCTTCTGTGGTGGGCTTCTTGTTCTGGGGCATTTTACATACATTATATAACTCGTGGCCTATATCTCCGATTTTGACCATCCAAGCGCTGTTTTCACTCGTTTTATTGTTGTTTCAGGTTAACCCGTTGAGCCCCGGCTAGTTATAATATTTTGTTCACCCCAGTCCCAAGCCATTTTCACTTATTTTTTTTGTTTGCTAAAATGGAAGACAAGGATGAGAAATGAAAAAAAACCAAAAAAAAATCACCTCTGACATTTTTTTTTTGGGGGGGGGGCGGTGGGGGGCTGGGGGGGGGGAGCTTCAAAAAAATTTGTTGAGCCAAAATGGAAGAGAATGGTGAGAAATGAACACACAAATAAAAAAAAACTCATTTCGGTCATTTGGGGGGCGGGGGGGGGGGGGGGTTTCAATAGTTCGTCTCCCCCGCATGACCACCCGCCCGGGAGCACTAGGGTAAAAACTGAGTATGGCATTGTACGGCATACATCCTAAGGAGTATCTCACATAAATCTCAAGCCTCTAGCTCCCATACGACCGGAGTAATGAAGGTTCAAAGTGGCGGTAAACTAGGGGTGTAAACTATCCCCACTAAGCCCACCACCACCAGCCGCGCGGCTGTCTCGGCCCGCTCACACCTACTGGCCCGGCTCCCCCACACACTACGGTACCTCCCCCTCCTATTCTCCCGCCATTTCCTACCTTACGAGCCACGTAAGTGTTTTTTATATGTCGGACGCACGTGATGCGTCGCTGGGAGTTGGTGATCAAAGACTGCCGACGCAACACGTGCGACGCTGGGTCTCAACGGGTTAATACCTTTATAATCAACACATAATAGGCGCGTATGGATAAGTATTAATGCTATTTATGGTAAAATGAATATTTTAGTGATGGAAACAGCTCAAATACGTCAGCACAGGGGGACGTTTCTTATTACCCCCATGCGCACTTCTTAGGTTAAGAGTCTCCCTGTAGATGCCGGGTTAAGGTGACAAACTGATGTCACTATGATGTATAAGGCTAAGGAATGATAAGGGTATAAAGTAGTTTATCGAGAGGCCTTCCCTAGAGTTAAGTGCCCCATTAATTACTATTTCCTTTCACCTATGCATAGCCTCCGATAGTGCAGTTGGGATATTGTACATGCTAAGATTGGTATGCAGGATTCGAAACTGCATAATAAATCGTAGGCTTGTGCAGTATTCTTTAACTGTCTTCGTGGTGCAATGCATAAGTGTGTCTATTTTCGGTGTGAGCATCCTAGGTTCGAATCCCCGGACTGCCACATGTGTTTGTTAATTTCATTAATCGAGTTTAGGAGTAAAGTTGGTTAGTGGAGAGAGCATAATAATTATTTGTTTTAGTTTATTAGTAGAGTATAATTATTGTTTATAAAAACAGGATATATTTATGTTGCTATGTGTGATTATATACGGAAGGTATTATATATGTATTGACAAGTTCGCTGGCCTGTGCGCATCATGTACTTCTGTTGTTCTTTGCCGCCACGTCACTTGGTGCTGTAAATACAAGCATCCCAGCAGCTCGGCATTTCCTTTACCCCCACACACATGCCCACACAGCACACATCTAGCCAACAAGATGGCAGCAGCTCTAACAGGTTATGGGCCCAGGCACAGACTAGTGTTTGATGGAGATGGAGAGAAGTATGAAGTGTGGGAAGCAAAATTCCGAGGTTACCTGACCACCAAGAAGCTTGATGGTGTCCTGACGGAAATATCGCTGGATGCAAGTAAGGATAAAGAAGTGTATGCCGAGTTGATTCAATTGCTGGATGACAGCAGTATATAGCCCTGATTCTTCGAGATGCAGTAGACAAGGGCAAGGAAGCTTTGGAGATCTTAACCCGGGAACTGCAGGGAGACTCTTAAGAGTTCCCCCGGCGGACTGCGGGGAGACTCTTATGAGTGAGTGAAAAAAAAAATCAACTTTTGACAACTTTTTGGCCCCTGGGCCATGCAAAATCTCAGTCCTCTACCTCCCCTCCTTCCCCACTTTCCTCCTCTCCTTCAGTTATCACCTATTTTCCCTGTTATTCCCTTATTCTGAGGTATATTTTCGTGCTAACATTAGCGAGTTGCAAGCAGGGTGTTGTCATCACTGATGGCAAGCGAGTGCAAGAGAGAGAGAGAGAGAGTATCGATCGACTGTGTCTCAGTGGCCTTGGGGGAAATTGGCGGGAAAGCAGATTGCCTCACCCATACATTATACAACTTGCGGGCTATATCTCCGATTTTGACCATCCAAACGCTGTTTTCACTCGTTTTATTGTTGTTTCAGGCTAATACCTTCATAATCAACCCATAATAGGCGCATATGGATAAGTATTAATGCTATTAATGGCACAATGAATATTTTAGTGACGGAAACACCTCAAATACGTCAGCACAGGGGGACGTTTCCAATTACCCCCATGCGCACTTCAGAGGTTAAGAAATTATTACCTGGGCGCAAGCAAACCGAGAGTGATTTCGATATACAAGAGGTTAACAACACTCAAGTTAGGTGGCGACGAAGAGTTGGTAGACTACATATCATATGGGCAGAAGCGGCGGTAGTAGCATTGAAGAAAGCAGGAGAAGAAGTAAGTGAGAGCATGATTATAGCAATGGTGCTCAGTGGACTTCCTTCAACATACAACACATTTAGCACCGTGGTGGAACAACGGGAGAAGGAAATGACCTTTCAAGAGTTTAAGAAAGCCCTGATGAACTATGAAGAATCGGGAAAGTTGAGAAGCTCACGCGAGGAAGACAATGTGATGAATGCAAGCAGTGATAGAAGCAGATACATAGTAAAATGTTATGAGTGTGGCAAGCCAGGCCACAAGTTCTACCAGTGTCCCAAGCGAGCCAACAATGATCACGAGAAACGAACTAAGTGGTGCAGCCAGTGCAAGTCCAACACCCACAACACACACCTGTGTAGAAGGAGAAATGCAGCCACAGCACACACAGCACACAGTGAGGGAGATAAAGCAGTGGGAGGAGGCAGTAGCGACCAAGGTGATGGCACCCACAACTTCGTATTCCAACCCAACACACAACCAGCTAGAGCTAAATTAACCCTCCCGCGTTCGGTAACTTATATAGCTAACTTATGGTAAGGCGTTCTCTAATTTGCCATGAAATATCAGGCTGGGCGAGTTTTCGAAGCCTTGTGTTTTTCTGTATTTTCATCCACCAGAATGCTGTTTATTGTGATGTATCATATGTCAATGGAAAGAGGAATATTTATAGTACATGATAAAACAAAGCAATATGTAAATAAATCGAAATATGAAAGTGTAAATGAGTCCGGAATACAATTATTTCCATGCAATTGTCTTCACACTGTCTTATCTCTAAATTGTGAGTGATGACCATATCTTTTATTTTGCTCAAATAATAGTATTTTTTCTCCTCTTTCCAAATCTGAAACCAGAAATTGTTTATCTTCAATAGTTCTCAAGCAGTGACCGAAAAAAATTATATGATTTTGATTGATATGGTTTATAACATTTTTGATTTATTTCGTTGCTACAAAGTGTATGATTTTAAATTTAGGCTGTATGAATACGGCAAATAATGCTGATGAGTATAAAACAAACTAGAAGTTCCTACGACAAATATTTTTTGCGCTATGAATATTTGAAATGAAGAGCCAAAATGCGAATATTTACGCTTCACCCGTCTCTGTTCCGCCGATGCTAGCCGGGTTCCGAGCTGTTCCCCACCTCGGCGTTGGTTTATTTGCTCGGACAGGTTTATAACTGTTTATATCACCGTCATCGGAAAATTATGCTCTTTCTAATGGTGAAAACCAAAATAATATAGCGTAATTGGTTCGCGAGCTATGCGCAATTGTTTCCATGCATTGTTATTGTTATGTAAATATATGAGAATGTTTATACAGGTGTATATCTTTGCCACAATGTATAACACTTCTATAAATATATAAATATATATATATATATATATATATATATATATATATATACAAGGTGTCAAACAAAATATAATGAATGGTAATAAAAATATGTGTATGTGTGTGTGGGTATCTATATAATAATGTATATATATATATATATATATATATATATATATATATATATATATGTACAGTATACATACAAGGTGTCATAAATATATATATATATTTATGTGGTATATATATATAAAATAAATAAAATAAAAATATAAATAAAATGAAATAAATAAAATAAAATAAATAACAACAGTAATAAATCAAATAAATAAATATATAAATAAAATAAAAATATAATAATAATATAAATACTCGATTATGGGCCTTGGGCTTGCTCGGGACCTTGGGGCTGATCCGCTAGACACCCTGGGGAACAGGAATAAAACAAAAATATATATATATATACCGGGTATATATATATATATATATATATATATATATTCTGACATACGGAGCACTGTATGTTAATTTAAGAGTTAGAATTAGAGTTCAAGGAGTCGCACTACCCAAACGGTGAAGCAGACTAGCGAGCAAACTAGCGAGTGGGGAAACCAGCTCGCCGCATACCAGCAAACAAGCCTTCACACCTGCGTGCGTCATAGGGGACCCTGCAAACTACCTCGATGACCCGACGTTATGACGTATGTTCGACGCCAGGAGCTGTGATTGGACCAGGCACCTGCTATGCAACTCGAGGAGCTGTGATTGGAGCAGGCACCACCCCCCGCCTCCTGATTCGTTCCTACACCATTATTGTTTGGTATATAAGACCCGAGTTGTGGGCATTCAAATCAGTCTCATTTGGAGTTGGGGAAGGTGAACTTGCAGCTGGAGGAAGACGGGGTGAAGTATTATAATGGGATTGTGACTGTCAGTCAGATTATATAAATGTGTGTTAAGTGTGTTCGGTGTAAACACTTACGTTATGTTGGTTAGTGAGATATTTGATTGGGAATTAACGTGAACGCTACTATTATGTGCTTAACTATTTGATTGGGAATTAACGTTAACACTACTATTATGTGCTTAACTATTTGATTGCGAATTAACGTTAACGCTACTATTTATGTACTTAACTATTTGATTGGGAATTAACGTTAACGCTACTATTTAAGTACTTAACTATTTTAGTTGACTAACATGTGGACTAAAGCAACTCTTTAAGTAATTGGGTTATGATGAAAGTAATACTATTGTTTTATATTAATACTTACGAGTTCTTTCATTTTCTTTGAATTAAGCTTACATTGCTTAACGGTGCTTAGTACGGTGATGCTATTGTCTCGTATTAGTAATATCGCCTTAGACTAACATGGCTGTGTTAATATTACTTCTAGTGATTTCCTAAGCTGAAGAAAATTCTTTTAGCTTCAAAATATTATTTTTGCTTTTCATATTATTTGAGTGAGACCTGAATCGAATCTATGAAGCGATCCTGTAACTTTATTTACTCATAATCAAACCTCAATGTTACGTGGTTAAGAAATACATTTAACTAATTATTAAATATATATCTAACTTTTTATGTGACTTTGATATTAATCCTGATGATAATAATATAATACTATTAACGTAAGCCAAGAACCACGAATAATTACATGAAATATAAATAAAAGGACATATAAGAAAACTATCTATTCATTTCAAAAAGGGTAAGAGACAGAAATATTCTTACTTTAATATTTATCTTTCAAGACTTTTTATAAAATTAATAGTCCTTCTTTAGCTACAACTTATTCGGTTCATAACCATAGCCTACTAAGCTTCGGTTAAATAATAATTCTTTATAAATACTACATGACTTTAATTAGTTTCGGTATTTTTCATAATTAAAGAGTATCAGTCAATAAAGGATACTAAGTCCTAATATCCAAAAGGAAAGGAAGCAACAACAGGAAATTATTTTATTAGATTTTACTTTTGTTTTGCCTTCAGCTGACTGATACCTTAATATATATCTCTGTGCTATCTAGATTCATCAAGTTAACCACTTGAGGATCAAGATACGTAACAGAAGAGTGGCGACCTTGCCAGGATTCGTTTCATACAGTTTCACTCAGTTTCATTAGTTTCACTACAGTATAATCCCTTATAACCGTATTTCGTACTACCGAAAATCTCAGTCAACCGTACATAGTCATCCTATTTTCCTAAACTCTAATAACCGCAGAAATTCGGGATCCAACCGTAATTTCAAACAGACCGCTCTCCCGTTCGTGTGGGGCGGCAATTTTACGGCCCAACCGCAAGGTGTCGCACCGCGCAGCCTCCCGCCTCCCTGTGTTGTTTCGGCGTCATTGTATCTCACCATTGTCCGTAAAATTTGCTCGTGACGCTCCGTGTTTATCGCTGTGAATCGCCTATCATCTACGCTGTGGTGCCTCCGAAATCATCTAAATCAACGCCTAGTATACTCAAGATGTCGACAGGATCTTCAAACAAGAGGAAAAGGGTTGTACTCACCATCAAACAGAAGATAGAAATATGTCACAAGATGGATGCGGGAACCAGTAGGACGACATTGATGCGCCTGTATAATTGCGGTTCTACAACGCTTTATGATATAAGGAAACAAAAGGACAAGTTGCTGAGCTTTGTGGCCAATTCCGACGTTAAGAAGACCTTGGAGAAGCGGCATACAATACGAGAAGCCAAATTTGTGGAGCTTGACAAAGTGATTTACGAGTGTTTTTTGGTAAAGCGAGCCGAAGGATGCCCTACGAGTGGTCCAATAATCATTAAAAAAGCAAGAGATTATCATGAAAAGATTGGCATAAAAGAAGAGTGTGGCTTTAGTGATGGCTGGCTAGTGAAAGTGGATGACAAAAACCATTTGCTGATATGGATAGTGGAATAGGCCTACTGGGGAAACCACTGAAAAAAAAACGAACCAACATGCCTACCTCTGTTGGTGGTTTGGAAATGGCAAAACCCTGGATTACAGCACTACCTCTGCATCACCCTGGATTACAGCACTACCTCTGCATCAATCTTCAATGGTGAGTTAAACACTTTATTTTGTGTATAGGCCTAGGCCTATTCATTGATTATTTAATGTAGGCTAGGCCTACTAGAGATTTGTTTAGCTTGCTTGCCATGCTCTTCTGGAACGGTCCGTAAAACGCGGTACGGCATAAACACGACAAAAGGTACTACTGACCCTCAAAAACCCAGTACTGTACCGACCGCTTTCCGCGAAACCGTTAATGGAGGGTATACTCAATTACTACCAGTCATGCACACCCTCACTGATATGATTTCTTCTTCATGCATAACAATGATTACAAGGAGGATACCCAAACACCTCATCACTTTTAAGATTAAAAAAGGAATTAGATTATAAATAAAATGCTGGGTAAGAGATTAGAATTATTGAAGACAAGTAGGTTACAAAATCTTCTACCTTATACCAGTAACCAGTTCCCACATAACCTAACCCCAGACCACTCGTAGCCTCAGTACAGCGATACATTATAATTGATCCTCGTTAAACATTTTTGTTATCCAAACTTGTTAGAAGATTCGGCCCAATGGGCCTACAGCATATCTGGAGTCCATTTCCTCTTCAGTCGCTTTCCCTAGCCTTCTTTAGGCTCCAGGTGCATGTTGGTCTCCAACCGAGTCACCGGGTCACCGGGTCCCTGTAACATTATATATCCAAATAACTATGGTATCCTACATATTCAAGTGGTCTAAGGTTGTACATATGCAATTACACAGAATATAAAAATAGAAACTACAATACAGTACAACATAAATCATAAAATCAAAGCAGCACATATAGAAACATGGGAAAAGAATAATCTGGGAACATAATCTGTTGGTATGGACAGTCTAGATTTCCATTTTATGAGGTAGGTATTGTCACTACAAACAAAAGTTCTAAGTACACAAATGGCCTGAGTAGATGAACTATTACTAATTAATACTGGTTCATTGAACACAACAATGGTAACGCACAAGTAACATGGTACAACTATGATCAATTTGTAATTAGGCTAGGTTAGGCTAGGCTAGGTGAGGGGCAAGAAAAAGGGAGAGAATTAGGAGGGGTTAGGCTAGGATAATGAAATAGGACAGGTTAGGGTATGTTTAGGACAAGTGGAAAGGACGTTAAGGTGTGTGAGAGAAGAGGCAAGAAATTAGGCTAGGTTTGGCTAGGCTAGGTGAGGGGCAAGAAAAAGGGAGAGAATTAGGAGGGGTTAGGCTAGGATAATGAAATAGGATAGGTTAGGGTATGTTTAGGACAAGTGGAAAGGACGTTAAGGTGTGTTAGAGAAGAGGCAAGAAAAAGGGGTATTAGGTTAGGTTAGAGTGAGTGAGTAGGAAATTTAGATAGGCTAGAATAGGAGGGTCAGGAGGAATTAGGCTAGGTGGTAGGAAGCAAAGAGAGAATGGAAGGATAGGTAAGTTAAGGTAAGAACACAGGGAAGTAGCTGAGGTAGGCTAAACAACTTCTGTCTCCCAGGTCACTCTTACAAGCACGTTCTGACGCCTCTAGGCGATTACCAATACTCCACAAAAGAATTGACCCGATCGTCCAGAAGTTGTTAAGCTATTAAAAGGATGAAACATATAAAATCTATTCCAAAAATGGTCTTCTACATGTAAAAAAACACAATAACTTCCGAAATATTAGGACACGCTCACGTAAACGATGTGTCATTTTCGGACTTGGGTAAATTCGGCGATTTTCACATTAATAGCTCTAGATGTGGACTTTTACTTTTATACTGACTCTATTCATAGTTCCGTCTTTTTATATCTTATTAGTTAATTGGGGTTCCCGAATTAAAAGTGGAACGAGTTGTCTTAAAAGATGTTTACGAAGGTAGCCTGGCATTCCCCAGTCCGAGATGAGACAATCGTCGATGAGCGCCACACCCTTTGTCTGGTCTGGCCCATGAAATGGCGGACCGGTTGAAATTTCACCTTACCCAACTATTCTTCGGTCCTAATAATCATGTTCACTTCACTGACACTTCTACTTAAACACAAATATATAATGGCATGCTATAATACTCAACTCACCTCATCTGAGGGTGCACTAAACTTCCTCACACGGAGCACAAAGGGAGGGGCCGAAGGAGTCGGCCTAGGGGGTGGTGTGAATAAGTGCCAGGTAGGACACGGAGTGCCCACGGACGCGGCTTGGGGGCCAAACTCGCGAAAAAACGCTGACAATGAAATTTATGACCTATTCCGCAGTAGGATAAGTAGTTGATTGGGAATTTATTGAGATACCAGATTTTTGCAGGAGATTGCTATTATGAAAAGAATGTCCTTGTAAATTTTCTGTTTTCTAACTATGTTTAGTTACTGAATAAAAGGCAAATACAGGTAATGATGTCATGGGGTTCACCTTAATTATTTAAAGGAATCCGCTCTCAGTTGCGCAGTTAGATTTAATGTAGGAGTAGGTATTTATTGAACTATTAGATTATAGTGGGAGTTAGGCATCTAGAAAAGGGTATTGTATTAATTTTTCGGTCTACTCAAATGGGTTGAGGACGGAATTAAAGGTAAGAAAAGGGGTAGTGACGTCAGGAGCTTCTCGAGGGGAACTATGACACATTAATGACGTCATGAGGGGAGGGAAGTTTGATTTTCAGGTTAAGGAGTTCGCAATTAATTATCTGAGGATTCGGAGTTAGTGTGTCCTCAGTGAGTACAACAACCTTATAATAACTACTGGATACCATTATAGGACTGGAAGTGAGTGAAAAGTAACAAGTCTTGGTGAATTGATTGCCAAAATCAAGCACAGCTTTTTTTTGCTACCTTACACAGCTTTTTTCCCCCCTAAGACTTTTACTCACTCGCTTCCAGCCTATACACTACAATACGGTATCCTCACCAGAAACAGGTACCAGCCTAATGCGATTCAACTTAATTGTAAAAGCCCACAGGAGATAGACAGAACCAGGGAAGTGATCGTCAGGCCTCCCCAACTACACAAGCAAAACCATGCCAGTACCGTAAAATAAGAAGCCTGTGTGTGGCCCACCTTTAACCAACCAATACAGCCCATTACTCAAGCGGGTGCCAATCTGACACCACTATTGTCCCTCAGAGACCCTTCTCCCCACCCCGTCGGCTACTTGTGAGACCCCAGAGGCCAGGTATGAGGGGGAGCGCGGGCGTCCAAACAAGGTTGCCCAACACACTGTGAGATAGACGAGTCCTGGGAGAACCCGCAGGCTCTCCCTTCGACAACGCTACCTCACGTCCTGATGTGATCGGTCCGTTCCTCACGACCCCGGTACTCTGTATCCAGCGCTGTACCATGAAGGCTACACACGACTTAAACAAGGTCCACCATTGTAACTAGAGTACATGTGGGAAGATTGAAAACACACAAAAATAGGCAACCAAAGAGGGGTCACACACAACGGCCTCCGGTACCTACTGCATCAAGTCTCCCTCTTACTAACACTCCTCGAGGAATCTGCGAGGCTGCCTACGATCACGTGGTGGTAGTGTCTCTAACTCGACTACCTCCTCTATCTCCACTTCCTCACACGGTTCTACTAACCACTCCTCTGTGCTAACGAAGGGTTTGACTTTTTCAGCTGCTCTTTGCACTTCAGAGCCATCAAACACATGCTTCAAACGATAAGCCCCCCCTTCGCGGATCACTTCCTGCACCACATATGGTCCGACCCACTTCACATTCAGTTTTTGGCTCGTGCCAGGTATGGGAGTTTCATTTCTCACCCAAACCAAATCTCCCTTGGCGACTTTCTGATTCTTTCTATTTCTGTTAGCCACCTCACGGTACCTTCGACTCATGTTCTTGGTCGACTCTTTAATTATGTCTTTGGACACGGCGACTTGCCGCAGCACGTTTTTCATTCGCAATCATAGCAGATTTACACCAATCTGTCTCGCCAAAGCGTGCCTATTGAAGAAGGCAAAGTAAGGTTGCTCCCCTTACCGTGGTGTGCACTGCCGAATTTTAACAAGCGCTGGGTTCAGTGAGGTATTTTGGCACACCACATAGGGTGTCCCGTGCACAGATTAGCCCAGGATGCTTTCATGGTCCTGTGCAGTTCTTTCACTGCATAACTGTTCCCTCGTGGGTGATAACGGTGATGTGGTATACACGATCTTAATACTATATGAGGTGACAAGGGCCTTGAACTGTGGAACGTGGGGAAGTGAACTCTCCCCATTGTCCGCAATGATCAGGGTAGGTACCCCATATAATCATTCAAATAGTGCACTAAAACCTCTCGGCTTAACTTACTCGTTTAACTTATTAGAACGTACACAAAAGCGGATGCTGAAATGCGTCCACAACAACTGTCAGCACATAGCCGGTAACCACCAGTTCCATCATGCATGTTCAGTGAGATCCAATGAAATCCTCTCAAGGGGATTATCTACCTGTTGGCAAGGCTCCTGCCATGGTTGTTGGAGCCCTGAATTCCCTCTATGCTGCATGACAAGTCATGCCACCTGGTAATGTAGCGACTCACATCTGACCGAAGGTTGGGCCAGTAGAAAAAGGCTTTCTCGCTTTATATATAGTGTTCTTCTTACCAAGACTGTTCCCAGACTCTCGCGTCCATGGGCAAGTATCAAGGCAGCTTGCTTCAGCTCCTGAGGGAACTAATAACAAAAAAAATGCAGCGCCCTGGTCAGTCTTGGTGACAAGAAAGTATAGAATGCCACCCTCAAACCACAAAATTGGATTAAGGGGTCGCACGGGTGGTAGGCGATGCTTTGGTACGTCCCCACCCTCCATGAAAGCGCTATGAGATCACTCCATCGCTTCTCGTTACACTGAGCAGCCCCCGCATTCGTCTTGCGTTTTTCCCAACCATTTCACTTCAGGCTCCCAATGCCACCAATCTTACAGGATTCTACTTAACATATCGGACCCCACATGCTTGGCCCCTGGATTATAGATAACATTGTAAACGATATTCCCGCATCTCCAATATCCACCGATCCATCCGCTTACTTTTAAACTCTCTTCTTAAAAACTGAAAACTAGCGGATGGTCGGGCGGTGAACCAATGGTGACAGCGAAACCCCCCATAGACTAGTGGTGGTACTGTCCTGACTAGCCTAAGAGGACAGCAAGGGCCTTCCGGTTCAGGTGGTTTTGAGTATCGAGACCTCTACATCTCTGGAGTTTCTTTCTGTTGAAAAATACCCTACTGGTTTGCAGCGTCTGGTCATCCTGGGGCTGCATCAAAGCCGCCCCAACATGAGAGTCGCTCGGCCATCAGTATGGAGAAAGCAAAGAAGGGTTGTAGACATGTCGGCTTTGACTAAAAGAGGGGCCATGACTAGCAAGTCCTTTAGCTCTTGAAAAGGCTTTCTCACACTCCGGGGTCCAGTGAATGTAGCCATTACTGTTGGTCCGGTGAGATCAGAGATTGCGGGCCGCAATTTTGGAGAACCGAGGAATGGTGTTTGCGATTTAGAAACCAAGCCATCCAAAGACAAGCGTCTGACTTCTCTTACACTGTTAGGACAGGGCTTTCATGGTGACTACCCGCTTCCACATTTCCCGGCGTCCGGTCTACACACCATATTCTTCGAGAGGATATGCCCCCAAAAAACTTCACGTCCCTCCCTGAGCAATTTGGACACTTGGAAAGATTCAGTTTGATACCCACCTGGAATGAAAGTGCTGAAATTTAGGGTGGGGAACAACCTCTCCACCAGCTGGTCGTAGGGAGTTGCCACCACAATAACATCATCCAGGGTAGTTGATGAACAACCAAAACCTTTCCGAGCTAGAGGCGCTAACACTGGTCCCCATCTGTTCGGGTAAATTCGGGCCGGGCTAACAACTCAGGCCAAAGGGCAAGCGTTTAAATCTAAAGAGAGAGATCCCATCACTCTAAATGTAGTTACATCCCTGCCTTTTCTCATCCAGGACGATCTGGTAGTATGCATCCTTAATTGTCAAGGGTTTGCATAGTATTGCTACCCGGTCAGACTTTTCCACCATTACTCAATTTCTAATCGCGGCAAGGGTTGAATGTCGGCCTGTAAACTCGCATTCACATTTTCGGTACGTCCAAAGCACATGCCGTTTGGAGCCATCAGGATTTTTTAGGAGACTAAGGACTATAGTGGTGACAACCACGCAGCCGTCCTTGAGGGCTCTAAATTATATTACTTTCTTCCGCATTGTCACCCAACATCTGTGCAATATATGGCTTTGGCCTTCTCCGGGCACCGGTACCAAAGGGCTTCGAGTAGGGAGGGATCTGTGTGATTTCGATGTGTGCCCGATTTTGAATGGTGCCAATTTCGTTTTATCGTCAACGAATAAACAAGTCATGGGTTTTTCAAGAGCACCTCGGCTGAGACTAAGTCTCTGTTGGGCATTCCAAGTGATCCCAAAGAACAGTTTACTGATTAGGGGGACTGTAATCATCTCTTCCCGGGTTGCACTGCCGGTGGGGCTTTGTCAGAGCTCCGGTACCATAGAGTTACTGACTTTAAGTGGTTTCTGACTGGCAAGGGGAACAGCGGTGGATCTGTGTCTCGTCCACACAAAACTATAGGTTGCTAATAGGGTACGGGTTTCAGGCGAACGTTTATAGCCTTTGCTGGGATTCTGAAAGGGTTAGATTGGATTTCCTGATGGGAATTTACTTGTGCACAGATGGGAGCGTAATGCTGGACATTACAGAGACTCCGGTGTTAACTTCAAGGACAACTTTGTGAATCTTCCAGCTACAGGGACAGTCAAAACTACATGAAATGATAAGGAGGCCAAAGTTATTGTATGTGCTAGCCTAAACATATTTCTGAGTGCAAGGCACTTCCCTTCCAAAACTTTTGGACCGGAACCTTTTGAACCGATCTACGACCTTTTTACTAGACTGTCTGATGTGTGGTACACTGAATAAGTGAAGCCTGCCCATTGGACGGTGTTTCTGCCACGATCCAAAATCATAGGAAACCTGTCTAACAAATCCAACCCATAACAACTAGGTCAGTTTCCAAATAACCATCCGGGACCACCACAAGCGGACATGCTTCAACTTACTTCCAACTGCACCCACGACGAATAGTCCAATGTGGACCGTGCCAAGGGAATTTTGGAGATTATCACCAGTTACACCAAAAAGGGGAGGAACATTTTTACTCTGGGAGATTGGCCAAGCCCGAAGCTCCGCGACCTAAGGATCGTTTTGCCAGGGTTACCTCACTTCCAGTATCAAGTTGGGCTTGACCACGATCGGTTTTGTTTCACCATGACACATGAAATGGACATAGATATAGCTTGACGGTTCAGTCAGGCAGCATCGTTAGATTCTGCCGCCCTGGGACACCCTTCTTGAACCCTCCTACAATTAATTCTTCAAAAAACAATCACAAACAAGATCCAAAGGGGTGGTTTCGGGGACAGGTACGTGATGGTGTGGTCGTGTGGAACTGCAGTTTAGCCACACTACATAGGAGAGGGCGGCTCTACGGTTTGTTCGACAGTTTGGTGTCAAGGGGCTTTTAAGTTTCTTGTGAATTTGCCCCAAATTTTGTATCTAGGCCTGAGGGAGAGGGTTTCCGGAAGAAGGGCAGGGAGCAGCTACCGGGACTGTCTTGGACCTAACTTCCAATACTACGATGGTCATCCCTTGGTCTGGGATTACGAACTCTATCCTTCTTTCTACGTCTAGTAGCTCTAGGTACCTATCCAGGGGAAAGTGAATTTTGACTGGAACAGGGTCCATGGCTAGTCTTAACTCTTAGGAGGGATAAGGCCACATGAAGTCTCTCTCTTGATAAAACTATCGCGCTCCTTGATATCCCCTGCGGGAACTGTTTTCTCAACGCTGAGTGTTTGGTCTTGAGACGGGTACAAAAATTTGCGCGCGGGTTCTAAAACGTCTATAGGTCATACCCTGTCCAAGGTCTAACTGTCGAAGAGCCTGGGTGACGGTGTAGGATGGGGCAAAACTGTTTTCTGAGGAAAAAAAGCTTTAAATCCTCCCACTTGGGGATGTTGCCCTCCTCCCTCTCTGTGTCAAATCAACCCTGCAAATTTCAGGATCAGCCCGGTATTGGGCAAGTTTGAATTCGGTTCGTCCTCGGCGCTCTCAAAGGAAATCTCCTCAATTTGCCTTATTAAACAAGACAATCTGATCTCTCCCTCTATGTCCCTCGAGTTCTGATAACTCAAGTTTGGGGATGTCTTTGGGTTTCAAGAGAAGTGGTCAAAATGGGGTTGTAGGGAGGTGGTTTTGAAGGCTGGGGGTGGGAAAGAGGGGGTGGTAATGGTTGTTGTTGAGGATTTAGGTTGGCGGAGGTGGCTGCTGGTAAGGGGTGGGTGTACTTGTAGGAGGCATTGGTTAATGGAGCTGGGATAGGGTTGATGGGAAGGTAGGAAGGATTTTGTGGAGGGATTGAGTCAATATGAGGCCCTAATATCCGGAGCTGAAAATCCATCATCCCCATGAACCTTCGTTGCCCACGGTCGGTAAAACCGTTTGGCGATGGTTCCATGGTCCGATCTCTCCCTAAGGTCATCTACATCCATGTCAGGAACCAGTTCTCTCTAAATCTCTACTTCCCCAGTAATGGGTATGGAGTCAGTTCAAAGAGTTTGGCCAACGCTGCTTCCTCTTCACCCAGGTGGGTGTTGAGGGCAGGATCACCAAATGCTCCCACCTCTTCACCCTATGAGGATGTTGAGAGGATGATGTTCTTCGCTCATACTCATTTTTAATAAGTCTCCTAAATTTAAAATTCCACAAATACAAATTAAACCAATTTCCACCAAAAGACAGTTTAACATAGGGTAGCCCAAAAACAAAATTCTGTGTTGGGGTAG